>JAAAWM010010735.1:0-49683 GCA_036873465.1 Thinopyrum obtusiflorum | reverse complement strand
TTGTAATTCATGGTAAAAGAGATCCAGTCACAGTCATACTCAATATCAATTAACAACAATGCATACAAATGACAGTGGTGCTCTCTAACTGGTGCTTTTATAAGAGGATGATGACTCAACATAAAAGTAAATAGATAGGCCCTTCGCAGAGGGAAGTAGAGATTTGCAGAGGTGCCAGAGCTCGAGCTTTTAAAACAGAGATGAATATAATTTTGAGCGGCATGCTTTCATTGTCAACATAATGACCAAGAGATCTCGGTATCTTCCATGCTAAATACATTATAGGCGGTTCCTAAACAGAATGGTAAAGTTTTTACTCCCCCTCCACCAACAAGCACACTCCACGGCTGGTCCGAAACAACAGGTACCGTCCATACCAACAACAGTCCTGGGGGAGTTTTGTTTGATAGTATATTTTGATTTGATTTAGAGCATGGAACTGGGCATCCCAATTACCAGCCACTTTGTCATGAATGACAAGTGAATAAACACTCATCGTGAGAATAACCCACATAGCATGGAAGATACTGACAACCCCCAGTCGCTACATGAGCGATTCGGGCATACAAAATAGAATATTATTTGAAGCTTTAGAGTTTGGCGCATGCAAATTTACTTGGAACGGCAGGTAAATACCGCATATAGTTAGGTATGGTGGACTCATATGGAACAACTTTGGGTTTATGGAAGTGGATGCACAAGCAGTAATCCCGCTTAGTACAAGTGAAGGCTAGAAAAGATTGAGGAGCGACCAACTAGAGAGCGACAACAGTCATAAACATGTATTGAGATTAACCAACTTTGAATGCAAGCATGAGTAGGATGTAAATCACCATGAACATAAATATCGTGGAGGCTATGTTGATTTTGATTCAACTCCCCCCCCCCCCCCCCCCCCCCCCCCCCCCCCCCAAATCATTCAAAGGAGGATACCATCCTATCATACTACATCATAACCATTTTAATTTGCATGTTGGCACTCAAGACAAACCATTATCAACTCCTAGCTAATTAAGCATGGCATGAGTAACTATAATCTCTAATTGTCATTGCAAACATATTTCATTCATAATGGGCTGAATCAGGAACGATGAACTAGTCATATTTACAAAAACAAAATAGGTCGAGTTCATACCAGCTTTTCTCCATCTCAATCATTTCATCATATATCATCATTATTGCCTTTTCACTTGCACGATCGAATGGTGTGAATAATAATAAGAGTGCATGTGCATTGGACTAAGCTGGAATCTGCAAACATTTATTCAAAGGAGAAGACAAGGTAATATGGGCTCTTCGTTAGATCAACAATAATGCATATGAGAACCACTCAACATTTTCATCGTGGTCTTCTCCTCTCGACCCAAAGAAAAGAAAAGAACTTCAAAGAAACACACTGAAATTTTTGGAGTTTTTGTTTTTCTGAAGAAAGCAAAAACAAGAACGAGAAAAACTATTTACACGGGAAAGCTCCCAACAAACAAAAAGAAGAACGGGAAATCTTTTTGGGTTTTCTTTTAATACTACAACTAATTTTTTTGATTTTCTCAAAGTTTTTCGAACACACAAGAAGAAAGTGAGGAAAAAGAAATAAACTAGCATGGATAATACAATGAAAAAGTATGAACACCGACAACTGAAATGAGTGTGTGAACATGAATATAATGTCGGTGAAAGATACATACTCCCCCAAGCTTAGGCTTTTGGCCTAAGTTGGTCTACGACCATGGCAAGAAATAACCCTCTCCTCGGTACTCTGGAGGGTCCTGAGGGTTCCACCGGTTGGCGAGCTCCTGTGGATCCCACTGATAAATAGGTTCCTGATATGGATCAGGTGATAGTGCTGGCTCAGGGACTGGGGATCGCGTCCGCTCCCAGTACGCATAAATATCATCGGGCATAATAATGTACCTGCGTGAATGAATATCGAACAAAGAAGGTGCATGCAAAGTAATAATCTGATACGTACCCTGACTGAACACTAAGTTATAGATGAGCCGCTTGTCATCGTCTTTGGAAATAAAATCATGTGCTACCATACTATCATAGTCTAAATATTTAGTGGGTAACAACATTTCTTCCTGCTCATCGAGCCTAATGGGTATCTCAAAATATTTAGCTAAGCAAGAAGCATAGATACCTCCAAAAATAGGACCCCTCGAACAGTTTAAACTCAACCTTCGAGTAACAATAGCGCCTAAACTAAAAGTTCTATCACGATATAAAGCATGGCTCAAAATAGCAAGGTCAGGGGCATTAAGGTCTCCACTCTCCCCACGACCAATCAAACATCTCCCCGCAAATAATGAGTAATAGCGCAAAATAGGAAAAATGTAAACTAGCCACTCTCGCTTCCGACACCCCTCTCTCTTCCCCTGTGGTAACTTCATCAATAAAATCCTCCACATCTCTAGGACATGGTTCACTGACGCTGCCCTCATAAGGTAATTTGCAAACATTGCAAAAATCATAAAGAGTCATTTTCTTAGGCACATCATACAAGTGAAATTATACCATAGGAGGATCTTCCCTATAACGAAAGTAATTTTTTTGCATAAAGGTATTAGTGAGTAGGAGGTATTGGTCACACTTATCATGGAGGAAGTCGGTGATGCCTGCCTTCTCCGCTAAATAATAGAAATCCTCATAAATTCCGGCCGCCCTCAAGAATGCATCACTTGGCCATTCACACGGCCGAACCTTCGCGGTGCGAGGGAGGTTGTACTTGGGCTTCTTCTTCTCTTCATTTTCATTTTCCTTTGAACCCCTACTTGAAGAGCCCCTCAACCATCTCTTCATCATTTCTTTTCTTTGAAAAATTCTGAAATTTTTAGTGACTCAAAATAAAAGTGAACAAAACTCAACAAAATTGATAACAACTACTCCTACAAGTGCCTAGAAGCTATATCATGCTTCAAAACTACTTGAGACCATATAAATTTGACATGCAAGCTCAAGAACAAGGTCACCACAGCAGCAAAAATTTGCAATATATAAAGCACTAGAACAAAAACTAATTGGACCATTGGAGGAGTCACATACCGAAGAACAATCCCCCAAAACAGTTTTGCAAATGGAGCTTTGCACAAGGAGATCAAAAATGGCAGCAAGATGAGCAAGAACACGGGTTTGAGCAATGGGATGATTTTTTCTGGAGGAAGACGAAGTGGATGGGTGCTGGAATAAGTGAGGGGGAG
This sequence comes from Thinopyrum obtusiflorum, assembly GCA_036873465.1. Lineage (NCBI taxonomy): Eukaryota > Viridiplantae > Streptophyta > Magnoliopsida > Poales > Poaceae > Thinopyrum > Thinopyrum obtusiflorum. The sequence goes on along the minus strand of JAAAWM010010735.1, from coordinate 46,486 downwards.
CCACGTGGGACCCACAAGCCACCAGGGCACGCCGGGGGGGGGGGGGGGGGTGGGCGCGCCCCCAGGGCTTGTGGCCCACTGGTGCAGCCCCCCGGTGTGTTCTCAGTGCAAAAAATTCTCAAATATTCAAAAAAATCATACTAAATTTTCAGGGCATTTGGAGAACTTTTTATTTTTGGGACATTTTTTTTATTGCACGGATAATTCAGAAAACAGACGAGTAATAGTATTTTTTGCTTTATTTATTCTAAACAACAGAAAGTAAAAGGTAGGTACAGAAAGTTGTGCTTTCTAAATTCGTCCATCTCATGCTCATTAAAAGGAATCCATTAACAAGGTTGATCAAGTCTTATTAACAAACTTCTTTCGAATATCATGAAACCGGAGAATTTTTTAATAACACTAGGTTACCTCAACGGGGATATGCATGTCCCCAACAATAAGAATATCATATTTCTTTTTGACAGTAGGAAGAGGGAATTCAAAACCTCCAATAGTAATTGTTGAAATTTTTCCAATAGAATTGATAATATTCACTTGAGGTTGTTTCTTCGGAAAGTGTACCGTATGCTCATTACCATTAACATGAAAAGTGACATTGCCTTTGTTGCAATCAATAACAACCCCTACAGTATTCAAAAAGGGTCTACCAAGGATGATCGACATACTGTCGTCCTCGGGAATATCAAGAATAACAAAGTCCGTTAAGATAGTAACGTTTGCAACCACAACAGGCACATCCTCACAAATACCGATGGGTATAGCAGTTGATTTATCAGCCATTTGCAAGGAGATTTCAGTAGGTGTCAACTTATTCAAATGAATTCTACGATACAAAGAGAAAGGCATAACACTAACACCGGCTCCCAAATCACATAAAGCAGTTTTAACATAGTATCTTTTGATGGAGCATGGTATAGTTGGTATTCCTGGATCTCCTAGTTTCTTTGGTATTCCACCCTTAAAAGTATAATTAGCAAGCATGGTGGAAATTTCAGCTTCCAGTATATTTCTTTTATTTGTAACAATATCTTTCATATACTTAGCATAAGGAGACATTTTCAGGATATCAGTCAAACGCATATGCAGAAAGACAGGTCTAAGCATTTCAACAAAGCGCTCAAAATCCTCATCATCCTTTTTCTTGGATGGCTTAGGAGGAAAGGGCATGGGTTTCTGAACCCATGGTTCTCTTTCTTTACCATGCTTCCTAGCAACGAAGTCTCTCTTATCATAACGTTTATTCTTAGGTTGTGGGTTATCAAGATCAACCGCAGGTTCAATCTCTACATCATTATCATTGCTAGGTTGAGCATCAACATGAACATCATCATTAACATTATCACTAGGTTCATGTTCATCACCAGATTGTGTTTCAGCATCAGAAATAGAAATATCATTTGGGTTCTCAGGTGTGTCTATAACAGGTTCACTAGAAGCATGCAAAGTCCTATCATCTTTCTTTTTCTTTTTATTACTAGGACTAGGTCCATCAGTATTAATTCTCTGAGAATCCTGCTCAACTCTCTTAGGATGGCCCTCATGACACAAAGGTTCCTGAGTCATTTTACCAGCTCTAGTCATAACTCTAACAGCATTATCATTGTTTTTATTGCTCATCTCATTAAGCAAATCATTCTGAGCTTTAAGTACTTGTTCCACTTGAGTTTTTACCATGAAAGCATGTTTACTGATAAGCTTAAGATCATTAACAGTTCTACACATATAATCACCCAAGCGTTCAAGCATATAGGCATTACGTTTCAATTGTCTACTAACATAAGCATTGAAGTTTTCTTGTTTAACAATAAAGTTATCAGATTCATCCAAGCATTGACTAGCAGACTTATTATAAGGAATATCACCTTCATCAAATCTATAGAGAGAATTTACCTCTACTACCTGTGTTGGAATATTAAGACCATGAATTTCTTTAATAGGTGGTAAATTCTTAATATCTTCAGCTTTAATACCTTTTTCTTTCATCGATTTCTTTGCCTCTTGCATATCTTCAGGATGGAGAAATAGAATACCTCTTTTCTTTGGAGTTGGCTTAGGAGGTGGTTCGGGAAGAGTCCAATCATTATCATTGCTCAATATATTATTCAATAACAATTCAGCTTGTTCAACAGTTTGTTCCCTGAAAACACAACCAGCACAACTATCTAGGTGGTCCCTAGAAGCATCGGTTAGTCCATTATAAAAGATATCAATTATTTCATTTTTCTTGAGAGGATGATCAGGCAAAGCATTAAGTAATTGGAGAAGCCTCCCCCAAGCTTGTGGGAGACTCTCTTCTTCAGTTTGCATAAAGTTAAATATTTCCTGTAAAGCAGCTTGTTTCTTATGAGCAGGAAAATATTTTTCAGAGAAGTAATAAATCATATCCTAGGGACTACGCACACAACCAGGAGCAAGAGAATTAAACCATGTCTTAGCATCTGTGACGCTCCCGGCTTAATCGTGCACTAATCATACACGCAAATGCACACAATCAAGCCTAAGGACTCACTTGAAGGAATCACAACACAACTCTAAAACCTAAATAAAGGCATACAAGCATTATATTACAAGCCAGGGCCTCGAGGGCTCGAATACATAAGCCTGATGTCAACAAGCATCAGCGGAAGTGCTAGATATCTGAGTACATATATAAAATAGAAACAGATAAGTGTGGCACCCTGGCTCAGAGTAAACCGGAATGCCCCGTATTCCAGCCCAGGGACAAGTCCTCTGGAATACGACACTGTTGGCATAGAACAAATCGGCTCTTTATTACAATGGATAGGGTTACAAAGGGTACAAGGATTACATCGGCACGGAGACACTACGCCTGCCCGGGGTAGCTCTATGCTAACAGCGGAGAAACTCTCTCGGCAGCGGAACAGCGACGACGGTGATGGACTCCACTCCGCAGGGACTCTGGCTAGAACGTGTCTCCTAGGTCGCAAACTCAGGATCCTCGACAAGCAAGCAATCACGGCATGACCTGCAGACTGGCATGACACGCCAGGTGAGTACTTTGAATGTACTCGCAAGCTCACAGCAAACATCAGCATTAAAGCAAGACAACATCATAGCAGTCCAAAATTAACCAGCATGGTTATCTAGCAAGGTAGCTACTGAAATGACTGCAGTAAGGTAAAGCGTATTAAATCCATACTCCAAATAATCTCAGGCTCCAATCTGAACCTGTACCAAGTCCAATCCCGATCATGTGGTCATTCGACCACTCATCTCATTGCCATCTCATGGCTAACATATCAAATACCTGATTCCATCTGCATGACAGGTCTGACAAACTTACTCTCCTCCGGGTTGTCTCACAACCCTCAGAATACTCATGAACCACCGAGTACTTCTGATATTACGACGAGTTCTTCCATCATTATCATCACTACCATGTTTGACCACCTAGTGAGGTCTGGACGGACTGTCCAATACCGTGGACACGGCTATTCGAATAGATTTTACACTCTGCAGAGGTTGCGCACTTTACCCACACTATGGAGCACTGACCTCGTGATCCCATTCGGGTGGACCAGTGTTGCTCCAACGAAACCTGCCTGACCCGTGACTCTCCCATCGTACCACCGGCAATCATCCTCCCCCGGAGTTAAGCCCTGGGTGGCCCCTTGTCACCTCGTGACACCAGCCACCGTCGTGGCCAAACTAAACTGTCCCAAACGGGGACCTGGTACCATACAACTCAACTGGGCTCACAAGGTTATCGCCGCCTACCGGGCCAGGGTAGCGCGCACGCATAACCTTCCCTGTCGGGCGGTACCGGTGAAAGAGCACGCAATCAGACCAAGTCAAGGCCGTCCCATACCGGCAAATGTGGCTGCACGGATAAGTCCGGACAGGTGACTCAAGGTCAACCATGAAATATCTAATCCCTGAATAATATTTCTGTCATAGCTGACCTTCCGGATGAAATCCAGAATAATCATAGACAGTGATCTCAACATCATAGCATCAACAAGTGGATAAGCTACTAGTCACTAATAATCCGGTACTCAACATAGTAGTCACCTATCCGAGAACTAACTCCAACATTGCATAATCCAATTCATTTCACAGATACTCATACTTGTTGTTAAAATAAATAGTTAAACCATGACATTGCAATGCGATGATGCATATGAGAGTTGTGGCTTGCCTGGGGGTGAAAGGATACACCGGGGAGAAGTGTGGAATGGTCGCGGAAGAATCGCCGGAAAAGTTTCTCTCTCAGAGGGGGCTGCTTACGGGCAAGGGCAAAATGGTCATTTTCACAGTGGGACCACATAGTGAAAATGATACCAACATGACGGGCTCGACAAGACGAAGACGTGGGCGTTGGATTCACCTCAACCGGAGTCACGAGCAAAAAGTTATGATCAGAGAAGTGCCAGGGACCAATCTGTAAAAATACATATACAAACAGGTCCCTGAGTGGTTAAACTGAAAACGCACTTTCCGAAAATACGCTTTCCCGAAGGGAAGGCGCCTTCTGGCTCGAAGAAGAGGAAATACGCTTTTGATAAGGGAAAGCGTACTCCTCGGAGTACGTCTCCACTTATCCTACGTGGCAGTGGCGGGACCGGGGCTTGGGTTGCTGACGCGTGGGTCCCGCATAGCTTCTCTCTCTCCTCCTTGTTCCTTCTTCTTCCTCGCGCCGGCAGAGAGGAGGCGCGCGCCGGCCTGGCCTCCCTCCGTCACAGGCCATCCTCGGCCATGGTTCGGCCATTGGCGTGACCGGGACGACGTGTCGCATCCATCCCGGCGGAAGGCGAAGCTCGGGGAGGGCGGAAGCATGCGTGCCCACGGCCGTGGCGGATGGCGGCTCCGATGAGCTTGGGGCGCGGGCTACAGTGGTGGAGAGGTGAGGAGGGGGTTGGGCAGGGCTCCGCCTAGGTTAGGGAGGCTCCCTGGTGGTGGTGGAACGGAGAATGGGAGGGCGGCTCGCCGGAATCGCAGAGGGCAGGGGCGGCGGCCATGGCGATGGTGGTGGTCGGAGAGAGGCCCCGGCGCCAAGAGAGGGAGCTAGGGAGGGCTAGTGGAGTATGTTGAGGTCTCTGGTGAGCTCAGGGAGGCACGGGGAGGGCTTATATAGGCGTAGCGAGCTCGCCGGATAAGCTCGGCCGTGGTGGCGAGCTTATCCGTGCACTGGCGTGTGCGGGTGGCATGGCTGGCGGTTTGCGGCGTCGGGAGGGTTCTTAGAGGAGCAGAGAGGGCTCGGGCGAGCTCAAGAGGGATCGAGGAGGAAAGGACAGAAGAAAACGACGACGGCGGTCACGGGCCGAACAGCGGCGGCGATCGCCGTGGCGTGAGGAGGAAGAAATTGGAGGGGCAGAGGCTTCCAGGAGATGGGCGACGACGAGACGAACCTCCTGGACATGCTTATATGGCGAGGGAGAGGAGGAACGCGACGAAACCGAGCGGTTCCACCGCCAGAGCGCGCTGTTGGCCTGCTCTCAGCATGGTCACCATGTGCATATGATCGGAGGGGACGCGAGAGGCTAGCATACCTTGTCTGGGGTGTAGTCCTTGCTCCCCAAGGTAGCCTGGAAGTGAAAGGTCAGTAGATGAGTAACTGATGTGATGGCAAAAATCACTGCAAGTTTGCTGTAGCAAACTTGACTGCACATTTGTGATCCACAGGGAGGTGATAAGAACCAAAACTGATGTCTGAGAGGTATAGGGTAGGAAGGACTATAATCCTGGGGGTTTTGGAAGGAATTCCCCCCCCCCCCCCCCCCCCCCCCCCCCCCCCCCCCCCCCCCCCCCCCCCCCCCCCCCCCCCCCCCCCCCCCCCCCCCCCCCCCCCCCCCCCCCCCCCCCCCCCCCCCCCCCCCCCCCCCCCCCCCCCCCCCCCCCCCCCCCCCCCCCCCCCCCCCCCCCCCCCCCCCCCCCCCCCCCCCCCCCCCCCCCCCCCCCCCCCCCCCCCCCCCCCCCCCCCCCCCCCCCCCCCCCCCCCCCCCCCCCCCCCCCCCCCCCCCCCCCCCCCCCCCCCCCCCCCCCCCCCCCCCCCCCCCCCCCCCCCCCCCCCCCCCCCCCCCCCCCCCCCCCCCCCCCCCCCCCCCCCCCCCCCCCCCCCCCCCCCCCCCCCCCCCCCCCCCCCCCCCCCCCCCCCCCCCCCCCCCCCCCCCCCCCCCCCCCCCCCCCCCCCCCCCCCCCCCCCCCCCCCCCCCCCCCCCCCCCCCCCCCCCCCCCCCCCCCCCCCCCCCCCCCCCCCCCCCCCCCCCCCCCCCCCCCCCCCCCCCCCCCCCCCCCCCCCCCCCCCCCCCCCCCCCCCCCCCCCCCCCCCCCCCCCCCCCCCCCCCCCCCCCCCCCCCCCCCCCCCCCCCCCCCCCCCCCCCCCCCCCCCCCCCCCCCCCCCCCCCCCCCCCCCCCCCCCCCCCCCCCCCCCCCCCCCCCCCCCCCCCCCCCCCCCCCCCCCCCCCCCCCCCCCCCCCCCCCCCCCCCCCCCCCCCCCCCCCCCCCCCCCCCCCCCCCCCCCCCCCCCCCCCCCCCCCCCCCCCCCCCCCCCCCCCCCCCCCCCCCCCCCCCCCCCCCCCCCCCCCCCCCCCCCCCCCCCCCCCCCCCCCCCCCCCCCCCCCCCCCCCCCCCCCCCCCCCCCCCCCCCCCCCCCCCCCCCCCCCCCCCGAAAGGTGATCCCTCCAGGTTTCAAGACCACTAAGTCACAGAAAAGCAAATCCGGACCAAAATTAAAGGAAAAAGAAAATGGGCAAAATCCAGGGTGTTACAAACCTACCCCCCTTAAAGAAATCTCGTCCTCGAGATTTGGTTACTCAGGGATCAAGCATGAATATTCCCACTTGAGGAAACCGTTTCCAACTCAGGTTTCCTTTTTATCTTTGTATAATGTTCCCACTGAATTTCATATGACTGGCTGCCTTGCTTCGGGGTGGTTTGCTTCACTGGAACCTTTTTCTGGCAAATCTTACCTCAAATGTTACTCTGACTTCAATCCTTTTGTGTCTGCTGACCTGTCTGGGGCAATAAATTATCCGGACCAAACTATGTGCCCTGCTCGTAAATCCGATGGTAGTTCCTCATGGGCGTATCATGACAGAGTCCAATATGAACAACCGTTCACTGAGTTGTGAACAGATATTTCTTGGTGGACACAAAATCTTTTACTCATTGCATTGGGATGACTTCAAATGGTTGTGTGTCCTCCAGGCTCAAAACAGTACTATGAATCGTACCGTTCTCCTGACGGTATCTGCCTTCTCTCATGGATTGCTGGGTCATCTAGGGTATTTTCATCGTCTTGGGTATAAGGCTCCTTCCAACTATTTGACTGTCACCTATCGTGATCAGCGTAAAGGTGTACGGTCTTATTGTGATATTATCCATAGACTTGACTGACAGTGGTCCTGGCAGCAGAATCTTGTTCATGGCAGGTTAGTCTTTAACCAATTCCCATATGTGAGGACACATGCTTCGAGACTGTTGTTCATCCTTCTGACCACACAGTCTGTCGGTATTTCTATGTGGATGGTAGGTCGTGTAATGCTTTAACATGGTTGCTGAATCCGAACTGCTGAGCTGACACTTCGGTTTCACCTGACAGGCTTAAATATCCCCTTCTGATGATTCTGAGAATATATAGCTGACTGAACGGGTTGACTCGATATGAGGTCCTTGCAAATGGATTAGCCCCCGTGGGTGTGTACCCATGGTGACTGGTACCGAGCTAGACTGTCCAGAGTATTTGTACCATTACCATACCTGTTTGGACAATCTTGCCCTTTCATTATAGTTCTTTTTGCCTGGATCCATTGCTGACGAACTTGGCCTTTTGTGTTCTTGATTCTTCGGGTGACCATGGGTGTTGTCAGGTGCGATATTCCGGCAGGCATATTACTTTACAAGTTGTAGCTGTAGGGTAACGACCGTCTGAACCCTTGAATAAAACTGGCAAATAAACCAGTAGCCACCAGAACGGTCTTTACAACTCAGATCTGGGACTTTTTCTGGAATAACTCAACCCCGACTCAAGACGGCTGAAAAGCAGCTCAGAGCATGAGACGGTGTCGATAAGAAGAAAGTAGCAGCTCCCTAAGATGGCCAAAAAACAGCTCAGAGCATAGGGTCATTGCTACGAAGAGAAATTCAACAGCTGCCCGAGACGGCCGAAAAGCAGCTCAGAACACGGGCCAGTTGCTGAAAAGAGAAATAAAAGTCGGCACCCACCCCGGATGGCCGAAAACAGCTCAGAACACAGGCGTGGTGCCATTACCAAAAGAAAGACGGGCAAGGGTTCATCCACATCCCATACAGCTCACTATTATGCTTACAGGTATGAGCATAATAATTTGAGCATACCGGAATAACACAGAGCAATGTTATAAGACATATACCAGCTGGTCGACTTACTCCATAGGTTGTTGGTCCTCACGCTGAAGTGTTTAGCTGGCGTTCTCTTCTTCTTACATAGCTCATGCAATAGTCAGATCCTCATCGGGCTGGCATCATTGTGTGAGTCACCCATATGACCTTTGCAGCATGTCCACCATGTCTATGGAAACATGTATAGCTGGCCACTTGATTTCTGACGCAAGCTTGTTTCCTGACTGATTTTTTGCCTTTGGACCAACTGTTGCAGATCTGACCCTGGGGATGCATTGTCATATGCTTGCATCGGAAGATGTCCTTGTGTCATATCAAGGAAGACACAGGAATCCTTGCGTCGTTCGCTTCTCAGGTAGCTTGTAGGGAAAGACTGGGTTACTTACACCTAAAGCTTTTCTTTGCCATATGCGGACTGAGTGCCCCCCCCCCCCCTACCTTGAGGTTACTGCTGCCAGTTACTTGTTGTATGTGCCAGGGTATTCGACTATCCTTCTTGCTGAACACTAAGTTCATAGCTCATGCTGGCTTGCTTCCAAGACATAGTAGGGTTCAAATTGTACTCATAGCAGACTCAAACCATGTATATATGGACCATACCTTTGGCACAGAATGCACTGTGTATCATGTACACATCTTTGCCTTCTTGCTGATGCGATCATTATTGCTGTGAAGATTGCATTGATGTATACTTGATGTTGATAATCAATCTGGTCAGGATATCATTTGTATTCAGGCCCGATATTCCCGATATAACACAGTCTGCTGAAGGTTTCATATTGCTGAGCTTCCAGATGGCTGTCTCTTCACTGACTCTTTAGGTTCAATATCGGTGAGCAACTTCCATAAGGGGAAAATAAGGTAACACCAAGGGCCCAAAAACAACAAAAGAAACGACTAAACAAAAGCACACAAAGCAGCAAGATCACACACAAGAAATAACACATTCTACAGCTATTCATAGCAATAATATGCATTCCTACTTAAGCACACAAATCTCGCAAGAACTCCGGTATTACGGTCTAACATGCTGTGGCGATGTGCACGAAAGTGAATCAATGTGTGGAAGAAAATTGGTGTAAACAAGGCTACACCAGACATGGGTTTAACATGGATGGAACCGGTCGCGAGGATGAACTTGGTGATCGGGGGTCAGAACACAGAAGTTACGACCACATTATCATCAAGCGTACGGAATAAAACCGTAAACGTCCAAAGAATAGGTGGCGGAATGAAATAGTGGTGCAGAGAAAGGCTTGCAGGCATTGCCCTTTTCTGATAACAAGGATCAGTAAGGGTTGCCGAAGCGGCTAGTGGAATGGCCTGATCCGGGATAGAGCTTGTCTATCACCGAAACGATAGGGGTAGCTGAAGAGAATATATTGGTGTGGTAACGGTGCATCAATCTGACAAAGGATCGTCATCACCAAGCACCTCAGCATCACTCCGCTGGGACGGAGATGACACCCTACCAAGGAACCAATATGCAAACTGGAGAGCGCAGGTAGGGAATCGAAACCGATGCCACCTACACTCACCACATCCATCATTAGTGATAAGATATCTAGTCTATATGCATGCTATGCGCAAACAAATGCACAACCAAGTGCAACAAACCAACTGGATCCTATACTACCGATTACTAACGCTTATGCCTAGACCACGCGTCCTATAGCCAGACCTGCTCTGATACCAACTTCTGTGGCACCCCGGCTCAGAGTAAACCGGAACGCCCCGTATTCCAGCCCAGGGACAAGTCCTCTGGAATATGGCACTGTTGGCATAGAACAAATCAGCTCTTTATTACAATGGATAGGGTTACAAAGGGTACAAGGATTACATCGGCACGGTGACACTACGCCTGCCCGGGGTAGCTCTATGCTAACAGCGGAGAAACTCTCTCGGCAGCGGAACAACGACGACGGTGATGGACTCCACTCCGCAGGGACTCTGGCTAGAACGCGTCTCCTAGGTCGCAAACTCAGGATCCTCGACAAGCAAGCAATCACGGCATGACCTGCAGACTGGCATGACACGCCAGGTGAGTACTTTGAATGTACTCGCAAGCTCACAACAAACATCAGCATTAAAGCAAGACAACATCATAGCAGTCCAAAATTAACCAGCATGGTTATCTAGCAAGGTAGCTACTGAAATGACTGCAGTAACGTAAAGCGTATTAAATCCATACTCCAAATAATCTCAGGCTCCAATCCGAACCTGTACCAAGTCCAATCCCGATCATGTGGTCATTCGACCACTCATCTCATTGCCATCTCATGGCTAACATATCAAATACCTGATTCCATCTGCATGACAGGTCTGACAAACTTACTCTCCTCCGGGTTGTCTCACAACCCTCAGAATACTCATGAACCACCGAGTACTTCTGATATTACGACGAGTTCTTCCATCATTATCATCACTACCATGGTTGACCACCTAGTGAGGTCTGGACGGACTGTCCAATACCGTGGACACGGCTATTCGAATAGATTTTACACTCTGCAGAGGTTGCGCACTTTACCCACACTATGGAGCACTAACCTCGTGATCCCATTCGGGTGGACCAGTGTTGCTCCAACGAAACCTGCCTGACCCGTGACTCTCCCATCGTACCACCAGCAATCATCCTCCCCCAGAGTCAAGCCCTGGGTGGCCCCTTGTCACCTCGTGACACCAGCCACCATCGTGGCCAAACTAAACTGTCCCAAACGGGGACCTGGTACCATACAACTCAACTGGGCTCACAAGGTTATCGCCGCCTACCGGGCCAGGGTAGCGCGCATGCGTAACCTTCCCTGTCGGGCGGTACCGGTGAAAGAGCACGCGATCAGACCAAGTCAAGGCCGTCCCATACCGGCAAATGTGGCTGCACGGATAAGTCCGGACAGGTGACTCAAGGTCAACCATGAAATATCTAATCCCCGAATAATATTTCTGTCATAGCTGACCTTCCGGTATCCAGTATGCTTAAGCCACTGCTATTAATTCATCTCCATGAACTACCGAATGAAATCCAGAATAATCATAGACAGTGATCTCAACATCATAGCATCAACAAGTGGATAAGCTACTAGTCACTAATAATCCGGTACTCAACATAGTAGTCACCTATCCGAGAACTAACTCCAACATTGCATAATCCAATTCATTTCATAGATACTCATACTTGTTGTTAAAATAAATAGTTAAACTATGACATTGCAATGCGATGATGCAGATGAGAGTTGTGGCTTGCCTGGGGTGAAAGGATACACCGGGGAGAAGTGCGGAATGGTCGTGGAAGGAATTGCCGGAAAAGTTTCTCTCTCAGAGGGGGCTGCTTACGGGCAAGGGCAAAATGGTCATTTTTACAGTGGGACCACATAGTGAAAATGATACCAACATGACGGGCTCGACAAGACGAAGACGTGGGCGTTGGATTCACCTCAATCGGAGTCACGAGCAAAAAGTTATGACCAGAGAAGTGCCAGGGACCAATCTGTAAAAATACATATACAAACAGGTCCCTGAGTGGTTAAACTGAAAATGCACTTTCCGAAAATACGCTTTCCCGAAGGGAAGGCGCCTTCTGGCTCGAAGAAGAGGAAATACGCTTTCGATGAGGGAAAGCGTACTCCTCGGAGTATGTCTCCACTTATCCTACGTGGCAGTGGCGGGACCGGGGCTTGGGTTGCTGACGCGTGGGTCCCACGTAGCTTCTCTCTCTCCTCCTCGTTCCTTCTTATTCCTCGCGCCGGCAGAGAGGAGGCGCGCGCCGGTGAGGCCTCCAGGCGTCACAGGCCGTCCCCGGCCGTGGTTCGGCCATTGGCGTGACCGGGACGACGTGCCGCATCCATCCCGGCGGAAGGCGGAGCTCGGGGAGGGAGGAAGCGTGCGTGCCCATGGCCGTGGCGGATGGCGGCTCCGGTGAGCTTGGGGCGCGGGCTACAGTGGTGGAGAGGTGAGGAGGGGGTTGGGCATGGCTCCGCCTAGGTTAGGGAGGCTCCCTGGTGGTGGTGGAACGGAGAATGGGAGGGCGGCTCGCCGGAATCGCAGAGGGCAGGGGCGGCAGCCATGGCAATGGTGGTGGTCAGAGAGAGGCTCCGGCACCAAGAGAGGGAGCTAGGGAGGGCTAGTGGAGTATGTTGAGGTCTCTGGTGAGCTCAGGGAGGCACGGGGAGGGCTTATATAGGCGTAGTGAGCTCGTCGGATAAGCTCGGCCGTGGTGGAGAGCTTATCCGTGCACTGGCGCGTGCGGGTGGCGTGGCTGGTGGTTTGCGGCATTGGGAGGGTTCTTAGAGGAGCAGAGAGGGCTCAGGCGAGCTCGAGAGGGATCGAGGAGGAAAGGACAGAAGAAAACGACAATGGCTGTCACGGGCCGAACAGCGGCGGCGATCGTCGTGGCGTGAGGAGGAAGAAATTGGAGGGGGAGAGGCTTCCAGGAGATGGGCGACGACGAGACGAACCTCCTGGACATGCTTATATGGCGAGGGAGAGGAGGAACGCGACGAAACCGAGCGGTTCCATCGCCAGAGCGCGCTGTTGGCCTGCTCTCAGCGTGGTCACCATGTGCATATGATCGGAGGGGACGCGAGAGGCTAGCATACCTTGTCTGGGGTGTAGTCCTTGCTCCCCAAGGTAGCCTGGAAGTGAAAGGTCAGTAGATGAGTAACTGGTGTGATGGCAAAAATCACTGCAAGTTTGCTGTAGCAAACTCGACTGCACATTTGTGATCCACAGGGAGGTGATAAGAACCAAAACTGATGTCTGAGAGGTATAGGGTAGGAAGGACTATAATCCTGGGGGTTTTGGAAGGAATTCCCCCCCCCCCCCCCCCCCCCCCCCCCCCCCCCCCCCCCCCCCCCCCCCCCCCCCCCCCCCCCCCCCCCCCCCCCCCCCCCCCCCCCCCCCCCCCCCCCCCCCCCCCCCCCCCCCCCCCCCCCCCCCCCCCCCCCCCCCCCCCCCCCCCCCCCCCCCCCCCCCCCCCCCCCCCCCCCCCCCCCCCCCCCCCCCCCCCCCCCCCCCCCCCCCCCCCCCCCCCCCCCCCCCCCCCCCCCCCCCCCCCCCCCCCCCCCCCCCCCCCCCCCCCCCCCCCCCCCCCCCCCCCCCCCCCCCCCCCCCCCCCCCCCCCCCCCCCCCCCCCCCCCCCCCCCCCCCCCCCCCCCCCCCCCCCCCCCCCCCCCCCCCCCCCCCCCCCCCCCCCCCCCCCCCCCCCCCCCCCCCCCCCCCCCCCCCCCCCCCCCCCCCCCCCCCCCCCCCCCCCCCCCCCCCCCCCCCCCCCCCCCCCCCCCCCCCCCCCCCCCCCCCCCCCCCCCCCCCCCCCCCCCCCCCCCCCCCCCCCCCCCCCCCCCCCCCCCCCCCCCCCCCCCCCCCCCCCCCCCCCCCCCCCCCCCCCCCCCCCCCCCCCCCCCCCCCCCCCCCCCCCCCCCCCCCCCCCCCCCCCCCCCCCCCCCCCCCCCCCCCCCCCCCCCCCCCCCCCCCCCCCCCCCCCCCCCCCCCCCCCCCCCCCCCCCCCCCCCCCCCCCCCCCCCCCCCCCCCCCCCCCCCCCCCCCCCCCCCCCCCCCCCCCCCCCCCCCCCCCCCCCCCCCCCCCCCCCCCCCCCCCCCCCCCCCCCCCCCCCCCCCCCCCCCCCCCCCCCCCCCCCCCCCCCCCCCCCCCCCCCCCCCCCCCCCCCCCCCCCCCCCCCCCCCCCCCCCCCCCCCCCCCCCCCCCCCCCCCCCCCCCCCCCCCCCCCCCCCCCCCCCCCCCCCCCCCCCCCCCCCCCCCCCCCCCCCCCCCCCCCCCCCCCCCCCCCCCCCCCCCCCCCCCCCCCCCCCCCCCCCCCCCCCCCCCCCCCCCCCCCCCCCCCCCCCCCCCCCCCCCCCCCCCCCCCCCCCCCCCCCCCCCCCCCCCCCCCCCCCCCCCCCCCCCCCCCCCCCCCCCCCCCCCCCCCCCCCCCCCCCCCCCCCCCCCCCCCCCCCCCCCCCCCCCCCCCCCCCCCCCCCCCCCCCCCCCCCCCCCCCCCCCCCCCCCCCCCCCCCCCCCCCCCCCCCCCCCCCCCCCCCCCCCCCCCCCCCCCCCCCCCCCCCCCCCCCCCCCCCCCCCCCCCCCCCCCCCCCCCCCCCCCCCCCCCCCCCCCCCCCCCCCCCCCCCCCCCCCCCCCCCCCCCCCCCCCCCCCCCCCCCCCCCCCCCCCCCCCCCCCCCCCCCCCCCCCCCCCCCCCCCCCCCCCCCCCCCCCCCCCCCCCCCCCCCCCCCCCCCCCCCCCCCCCCCCCCCCCCCCCCCCCCCCCCCCCCCCCCCCCCCCCCCCCCCCCCCCCCCCCCCCCCCCCCCCCCCCCCCCCCCCCCCCCCCCCCCCCCCCCCCCCCCCCCCCCCCGCCATGCTGAACTGGACGTCTGACAGAGCTTTCGGCTAATGCATATGACACAGAGTACCCATATTTATTCGCGCATGGTGGTTAGTGCTATCGGGCCAGAGGCCCACTCGGATCAAATATCCAAATCGTTAGTGTATTGGGGGTGTGCGGTAATGAGTAGAGACTCACGATCGATGTGACCCCGTCGCCCCGTCTCGAGCACTTGCGGCAAGGGCTAAGAATGCCCGACCACGCCTCGTAATTATCTCACGGGCACCCTCCAGGTCAACCCATCTCCACATCACTCGCATCTTATGCTCGCTCGGGTACCCCTCAGGGTCGACCCGACTTTGCAAGTAACAGTTGTAAAGTCCAAGTAGCCGTGTGTCCATAACATTAGGGGAATCTGAGGTATCACCCTCATTGGATTCCTACTCGATGTATCCGTCAAGGTGAACTCGGAGGAATCACCCTCGATGGGTTCACACTTGAGGTGTTGCACGACAGCGTCGTTATCGGGAGTGGTGAAGGAGGAATCACCCTCGATGACCACGACCAAATAGCTACTCTACAGAGTTAACATCAGAAGTGCTAAATGAGGTATCACCCTCGGCACTCGATAGTAACGCTGCAGTGTCGTACAACTAAGGGGGTGATGTGCGGTGCTGGGGCCTGGTCGTCGAGTCTCCCGATGATCCAGCGGGGGCAACTGGGACAAGTGGGGTCACTGGGGTTCACTAACCAGCCTGTTCTAAGCAGTTTAGGATAAGCAGGTAATTTATCAAAAGTAGGTTACAAAATCAGGTCATGCATCAGAATAGGTAAAGCAGTAATAGCAGCAATTCTAATGCAAGCACAAGAGAGAAGAGAATAGGCGATATAGGCATGCTCAAGGGGGGGGTTGCTTGCCTGGAAGCTCTGCGGTAAGAGAAGGGTCGTCAGCAGTGTAGTCGGTCTCCGGAGCTGCGTCGGTCTCGGGGTATATCGAAAGAGGAGGGGGAAGAAATAATAAATAAAGGCAGCCAAATGCAATCACAGAAGCATGGCATGGCAGCACGTTATTCGAGAGGTGCCCTAATGCAGTACTACGCAAGTTAGTGGGAGCGGGAAATTATCCGAGAGTGTTCTCCCAGCTCTGGGTGATTATCGGATAGATGAAACGGAGGGGGAAAGTTCCATGTTCATCATGCTAGAGGCATGTGACAGGTATGAGGAGGGCGTATTCGGATTCGTCTCGTCGTTCTGAGAAACTTTCAAGTAGAAAGTTTTTCGATCCGAGCTACGATTTAATTTCTATGAATTTTCAATGTTTAAACCATTTTCTAAAATTATTTAAATTAATATAAAAGGAAACACTACGTCAGCATGATGTCAGCAAGTCAACCGGGACCTGACTGGTCAAACTAACCAGTGGGCCCCACCTGTCATTGTCAGTGACTTTAACAGTGGTTAAGTTAAACTAAACAGAGCTAATTAGAGTGTGGGCCCCAGGTGTCAGTGACTAGTTAGATTAATCTAATTAGGTTTTAATTAAAAATTGTTTAATTAAACTAATTACAGAAGGAGGCCCACATGTCAGTGTCAGGGGTGAACAGTAATCCGCGCGTTGACCCGGTCAACCTGGTCAAACACGCGGCGGGGCCCACTGGCAGTGTCTCTAGGCGGGCCCCATGGTGCCACATCGGACGCCGGCACTGGAGTGCTCCGGCGAGCTCCAGACGCGACGGCGAGCCACGGCGAGCAACGGGATTCAGCTACGGTGGACCAAATCACGCGGTCTTGGGTTCTTTCGAACGAGTGTTGAACGCCGCATCTATCTAAGCTAGCGCGAGGCGACGGGGATGACCGGAACGGCGCCGGTGACGAGCAGAAGCGGCGCCAGAGTTCGGCCATCTACGCAAACGGTGATAGAGAGCACGACAAGCGCTGAGATCTATCGCGTTGGATTTGCACGAGTGCGCTGAGCACGGCCATGAGCTCAGATGCGAGCTGTCCGTGCGGTGGCTGCGGTGGCGAGGCGAGCTGCAGCGGCGAGCTCACTGCAATGGCGGTGAGCTAGCTACGGGCATGGAAAGAGAGGGAGAGGAGAGGGGTTTCACGCATGTGCTCACCGTGGAGCTCAAGAAAGACTCGGCGGGCGCTTAGGAGCAGCAGACCGGCGGCATTCACCGAAGGAACACCGGCGACCGAAGACGGGGAGGAGCTCGATCCCCTCGCTGTGGTGGCTCCCGTCTCGCTCCGGTCGGTGCAGACAATGTAGCGGACGGAGGTGGAGCGAGGTGGCACGGTGGCGAGGCAAGGAGATAGCGGTGGCCGCGTGCGTCATGGCGGCGAAGCCATGGCGGCGTTCGGGTGAGATGGGGAATGAGGGAGAGAGCAATGGAGGGAGGGGGAGAAGTGACGAGGCATCCATGGGGGGTGGACGTGGGGGTCCTTATCCCCTCGGCGTCGGTGGCGTCGTCGTGTCGACCAGCGGCCGGAGCAGCGCGCAGCGGCCACGGAGCGGCCGACACGGCGAGGAAGAGAGAAGGAGCGAGGCGTGCGCTGTGGGCTGGGCCGTACTGTGCACTTAGGCCCAGTCCATAGTAGCATTTTTTTCTCGTTTTGTTTTTCTGTTTTTCTTTTTAGATAATGAATCAGAGAGAGAAAAGGATTATTTGAGCTACCATCTCACTTAGGAAAAAATAGGGAAGGTGTCCCATTAAATCCCTGGTGATTTTATGCATTGCCTCAAATATTTTAGAGACCAGTGGAATTCATTTGTATTTTACAAAAATGAATTTGCAATTTTAAATTGCTGAAATAGCACTGTTGAAATGCTACTGCTCATTTTAGCATAAGGGTGATGTTGTTTTCCTTAACAACAATTGTTTTGGAATTTTTGCTGGACGATGAACATTTTTCCAGCAACTTTTGAGCAACTTCAAATTGCACTTAGAATTTGAATTGATTTCAAAGGGGGAATTTGAGTTGAACTGCTTAACCACTATGATCAAGCATTGCAAAGGATGATGACTTGGCATGATTAAGAGGTGATCACTGTAGTTGATACATGGGGGTATTACAAATCTCCTCCACTACAAGAAATCTCATCCTGAGATTTAAGTGGGGAAGTAAAGGGTAACTTTGGGAGAACTGACCCTTGTAGGGTTGATTATCTGGTGGACAATTCAGGGAGTGTGGCAGAAGTATCTCTCGAGTTGGAATTTAAGAAAACATCGAGAGCAAAGTATGAAGGTACAATAAGAAGTTTCAAGCGAATGGACATCCGATCGATACCTGAATAGAGTGTAAGAAGGGGGTTCAGAGCATCGGGAATAGATCATC
The DNA here is from genome assembly GCA_036873465.1 of Thinopyrum obtusiflorum. NCBI lineage: Eukaryota > Viridiplantae > Streptophyta > Magnoliopsida > Poales > Poaceae > Thinopyrum > Thinopyrum obtusiflorum. The sequence goes on along the minus strand of JAAAWM010010735.1, from coordinate 28,495 downwards.
TCTCGGAGGGTGGCTCGTGATAACACACAAAGCCAAGAGCATATGATACTACGGAATCAACGTTGTACAGGAGAGTCAGGTTCCGATCCTGTGGAACAATGGCGAATGTCGACCGAGAGTAGGGAGGACGGTGATATCTTGCACGATATCGATAACAAGGCATGTCAAAGGGAAGTCTGTCACTATGTTGGCAACAACGTCGGTACCCAGGGCGGGGGACGAACAGAATCATTTTCCTGCTCGTAAGAATGAGGCGGACCAATAGGCAAAGTTCTCGTCCATCGGGGGTTACCGGAATGTCATCAACAATAGCAACAGGGTCTCACTGACAAGGTTGTACATCGGGGTGTTTTATAAGCAGGGATTTATTTTTGCTTATAACATATAGATCACAAGAAAAGTTAAACAATCCAATGGAAAGGAAAATGTGTTTATACACAAGAATTAGGAGTGTATCTTTTCCAATGAAAAGCAGAACATGATATACCTGACAGTACAACAGGTACAAAATCATTTAGATATCGGGGCAAGGGAAGTCATGATGCTACCCCTACAACGGTGTTTGGATAATAGAGCAAGAAACATTTGGCAATGCACTTCCAGTGTTCTTGTTGTTGTTCGGCGTACCACGGTCATGCTTCGAGGTAGCAATAACATGATGTTTCAAGTAAGAGTTGGATCTGAAGATCACAAGAGATACAAAGGAACATTTCCAAGATTATCTCGGAACGTAAGGATTAACCAAACACAACCAAGTCTGTGTTGGCAGAAAGTCAAGGATGTCATCGATGATATCACAAATCATCGAGGGACAGGGATGGTATTTCTAGCCATGAATTCAATGGACATCTCTGAGGGAGCCAAAATACTGTCGGTGATCACGACACATTTGTCAAGGGATTTAAAGAAGATGAAATCGATCAGTAGGATGATCAAGGCAGATGGAGTGAGGTTCATGTTGTGTAAGCAAAACGGTATGATGATGAAAGTTTGACACGGCTTAGCCCATTATCGGAAATGTGCACCGGGAAGGAGGACCAGACGACACAGTTTAGTTTAGCACGATAATGATATAGCCGATTAGGCTAGGAATGATGTGATGGAGTATTATTCCGATAAGGATTCACAAAAGGTGGTGCAATGCCACAATATTTTCGAGATAAGAGGGAGCAATACTCGAAGGTAAAGCGGAATAGAGGTTGGACGGCATATTGATCTGTAGAAGACAAGTGCTTTAACTTGTCCGGGAAATGGGATCAAAGAAGAACAATCAAGGTTGGAACCACGATTGCAAGGGTCAAAATCGCAGATACAAGATGAACTTAAAACAAGGGATAATTATTTTTACGAGAAGCTTCCATGATAAGATCTGCATCGGTTCCATGGGCATGAACACAAAGGTTCAAGGTCGACTCCCACTTCTTCAATGCGTAACCTTTCATGCACTCCTCGTTTTCAAAGAATTTGTAGTGCGAAAGATTTATCTGGTGAAGCACCAGAAGGGTATGACTCACATAACTTTCGAGTTCACACGGATTAGGGAAAGCATAGGTTCAACCCATCGGACAACTCAGGAACCTATACCGCAAACTCCAGAAGTAAATAATTACAAGCTCGAAAGTAAGCAGAGGATACCATTTGCCAAAGGCATGAGATTGTAAAAACAACTGAATAATTTGATGTTTAAATACAAAGAAATCATGACTTTCAGAATGAACGATCAGAGGCAGAACTCTGATCAAAAGACGAGTAAGTTAATTAGAACTAGATGGACAATCTATCAAGGTGTAATTTGCCGAGAATCAGCTCATGTCTGGAATGACGTCTGGGCCAGAGGAATGAATTCTAGGAATCGACAAATGATAGGGATTATCCTCATTCATGTTGAATCAATAGACTCAGAATGACAATGACAAAGAATGCTAATGAATATTGTGAGACATATGGATTTAACCATAATGCAGGCAGACAAGACTTTCGGGAGCAATAGACTGCAGAGGATCTTTGGGAGATCGAATAGCATTTCGAAGAATTTTGGAAAGCACATGAACAACTGGGGATGAAGGTACAAGCGGCAAGGATGTTATTCACGGGGATTATCGGTGGTCAGGAACTACAAAGCAGCGGGCATAGGGTCTCGGGAAACAACGAGGAGTATCTGCAGAATCTTCGGGCGAAGCAAGCGATCATCTGGAATGACGGGGCTCTCCGGGAGGAAGCGGTTATGAGAACCTAATGTTAGAGTTAGTAAAATCTTTAACCCGAATAGACGAGAGATCAGAGTCCCAGAGTATAGACGAGGAATAAAAGATCCTAATACCACCCAATTAGCGACGTGGGCCCGTAAGCCACACAGCCAAGTTAGTAAAACAGTTTTGGATGACTAGACTCAACTTCGACCAAGGAATTGGAAAGGGGGATTCCTACAGGCAGTTGGCTCTGATACCAACTTGTGACACCCCCAGCTTTATCGTGCACTAATCATACACGCAAATGCACACGATCAAGCCTAAGGACTCACTTGAAGGAATCACAACACAACTCTAAAACCTAAATAAAGGCATACAGGCATTATATTACAAGCCAGGGCCTCGAGGGCTCGAATACATAAGCTTGATGTCAACAAGCATCAGCAGAAGCACTAGATATCTGAGTACAGATATAAAAGAGAAATAGATAAGCCTTTAAGAAGGCGGTGCAAAACAAAAGCTACGATCGAAAAGGCGTAGGCCTCCTGCCTGGGACCCTCCGAACCTACTCCTGGTCATCGGACAACTCGAAGTAGTAACCACCTTCGGGGTGGTAATAGTAGTCGTCGGCGGGGGCAACTGTCTCAGGGGCTCCGTCATCTGGTTGCATCAAATGGATATGGGGAAAAAGAGAAAGCAAAGCAACCGTGAGTACTCATCCGAAGTACTCTGCAAGCAAGGATCTACACTACATATGCAACATTATCAAAGAAAGACTGTATATGTGGACTGGGCTGCAGAAATGCCAGAATAGAGAGAAGGCCTAGTCCTATTGAAGACTAGCATCTTCAGCGGTCTTGCAGCATTAGAAGAGTGTAGATAAGTATAGTATAAAGTACTAGTAGTAATAAGCATCAACCTCGCCCAGAGATCCTTTGTCGACTCCCTGCGAGAAAGCAATCCTAGAGCCCTAATATCCATATCTCATCTCATCATTAGGTTCTAGTTGTATCGATTGGGATACAACTCCGAGCGTCCGTTACCGAGGATCCGGCTATGCATAGATGTTTTCTTCCCTGCAGGGGTGCACCAACTTACCCACCACGCTCGCTTAACTCCGGCCGGACACACTTTTCTGGGTCATGCCCGGCCTCGGCCAAACGACACACCGTAACCCTACCTAAAGCTCAGCAGAGAGGTCCCCGTTGGTCTATATCCTAAGCGCTCAGGGGTCTTGGGCCATCGCCATGTGCACTCTGGGTCATTGCGTGCAGGGTGGATACCAGTGCCATCGGTACGATCCGACCCGGCCGCCATGCTAAACTGGACGTCTGACAGAGCTTTTGGCTGATGCATATGACGCAGAGTACCCATAATTATTCCCGCGTGATGGTTACTGCTATCGGGCCAGAGGCCCACTCGGATCAAATATCCAAATCGTTAGTGTATTGGGCATGTGCGGTAACGAGCAGAGACTCACGATCGATGTGACCCCGTCGCCCCGTCTCGAGGACTTGCGGCAAGGGCTAAGAATGCCCGGCCACGCCTCGTAATTATCTCACAGGCACCCTCCAGGTCAACCCGTCTCCATATCACTCGCATCTTATGCTCGCTCGGGTATCCCTCAGGGTCGACCCGACTTTCCAAGTAACAGTTGTAAAGTCCAAGTAACCATGCGTCCATAACATCAGGGGAATCCAAGGTATCACCCTCGTTGGATTCCTACTCAATGTATCCGTCAAGGTGAACTTGGAGGAATCACCCTCGATGGGTTCACACTTGAGGTGTTGCACGATAGCATCGTTATCAGGAGTGGTGAAGGAGGAATCACCCTTGATGACCACGACCAAATAGCTACTCTACAGAGTTAACATCAAAAGTGCTAAACAAGGTATCACCCTCGGCACTCGATAGTAACGCTGCAGTGTCGTACAACTAAGGGGGTGATGTGCGGTGCTGGGGCCTGGTCGTCGAGTCTTCCGATGATCCAGTGGGGGCAACTGGGACAAGTGGGGTCACTGGGCTTCACTAACCAGCCTATTCTAAGCAGTTTAGGATAAGCAGGTAATTTATCAAAAGCAGGTTACAAAATCAGGTCATGCATCAGAATAGGTAAAGCAGTAATAGCAGCAATTCTAATGCAATCACAAGAGAGAAGAGAATAGGCGATATAGGCATGCTCAAGGGGGGTTGCTTGCCTGGAAGCTCTGCGGTAAGAGAAGGGTCGTCAGCAGTGTAGCCGGTCTCCGGAGCTGCGTCGGTCTCGGGGTCTATCGAAAGAGGAGGGGGAAGAAACAATAAATAAAGGCAGACAAATGCAATCACAGAAGCATGGCATGACAACACATTATTCGAGAGGTGGCCTAATGCAGTACTACGCTAGTTAGTGGGAGCGGGAAATTATCCGGGAGTGTTCTCCCAGCTCCGGGTGATTATCGGACAGATGAAACGGAGGGGGAAAGTTCCATGTTCATCATGCTAGAGGCATGTGACAGGTATGAGGAGGGCGTATTCGGATTTGTCTCGTCGTTCTGAGCAACTTTCATGTAGAAAGTTTTTCGATCCGTGCTACGATTTAATTTCTATGATTTTTCAAAGTTTAAATCATTTTCTGAAATTATTTAAATTAACAGAAAAGGAAACACTACGTCAGCATGAGGTCAGCAAGTCATTCGGGACCTAACTGGTCAAACTGACCAGTGGGCCCCACCTGTCATTGTCAGTAACTTTAACAGTGGTTAAGTTAAACTAAACAGAGCTAATTAGAGTGTGGGCCCCAGGTGTCAGTGACTAGTTAGATTAATCTAATTAGGTTTTAATTAAAAACTATTTAATTAAACTAATTACAGTAATCCGCGTGTTGACCCGGTCAACCTGGTCAAATACGCGACGGGGCCCACTGGCAGTGTCTCTAGGCGGGCCCCACGGTGCCACATCGGACGCCGGCATCGGAGTGCTCCGGCGAGCTCCAGACGCGGCGGCGAGCCACGGCGAGCAACAGGATTCGGCTACGGTGGGCCAAATCATGCGGTCCTAGGCTCTTTCGAACGAGCATTGAACGCCGCATCTATCTAAGCTAGCGCAAGGTGACGGGGATGACCGGAACGGCGCCGGCGACGAGCAGAAGCGGTGCCAGAGTTCGGCCATCTACGCAAACAGTGACAGAGAGGACGGCAAGCGCTGAGATCTATCGCGTTGGATTTGCACGAGTGCGCTCAGCACGACCATGAGCTCAGACGCGAGCTGTGCGTGCGGTGGCGAGGCGAGCTGCGGCGGCGAGCTCACTGCAATGGCGGCGATCTGGCTACGGGCATGGAAAGAGAGGGAGAGGAGAGGGGTTTCATGCGTGTGCTCACCGTGGAGCTGAAGAAAGGCTCGGCGGGAGCTTAGGAGCAGCAGACCGGCGGCATTCACCGGAGGAATGCCGGCGACCGAAGACAGGGAGGAGCTCGATCCCCTCGCTGTAGTGGCTCTCGTCTCGCTCTGGTGGGTGCAAACAATGTAGCGGACGGAGGCGGAGCGAGCTAGCACGGTGGCGAGACGAGGAGATAGCGGTGGCCGCGTGCGTCACGGCAGCGAAGCCATGGCGGCGTTCGGGTGAGATGGGGAATGAGGGAGAGAGCAATGGAGGGAGGGGGAGAATTGATGAGGCGTCCAGGGGGGATGGACTAGGGGGGTCCTTATCCCCTCGGCGTCGGTGGCGTCGTCGTGTCGACCAGCGGCCGGAGCAGCGCGCGGCGGCCACGGAGCGGCCGACACGGCGAGGGAGAGAGAAGGAGTGAGGCGTGCACTGTGGGTTGGGTCGTACTGTGCACTTAGGCCCATTCCACAGTAGCATTTTTCTTTTTCTCGTTTTGTTTTTCTGTTTTTCTTTTTAGATAATGAATCAGAGAGAGAAAAGGATTATTTGAGCTACTATCTCTCTTAGGAAAAATAGGGAAGGTGTCCCATTAAATCCCTGGTGATTTTAGGCATTGCCTCAAATATTTTAGAGACCAGTGGAATTCATTTGTATTTTGCAAAAATGAATTTGCAATTTTAAATTACTGAAATAGCACTGTTTAAATGCTACTGCTCATTTTAGCATAAGGGTGATGTTGTTTTCCTTAACAACAATTGTTTTGGAATTTTTGCTAGATGATGAACATTTTTCCAGCAACTTTAGAGCAACTTCAAATTGCACTTAGAATTTGAATTGATTTCAAAGGGGGAATTTGAGTTGAACTGCTTAACCACTATGATCAAGCATTGCAAAGGATGATGACTTGGCATGATTAAGAGGTGATCACTGTAGTTGATACTTGGGGGTATTACAGCATCACCCTTTAACGAGAAAGGAAACAACTTAAGAATATAGTAATAGCGAATTTTTTTCCTCATGAGCAAAAAGGGTGGCTATATCATTCAATTTAGTAAGATATGCCACAACAGTTTCATATTCATAGCCATGGAAAGGATCAAATTCAACCAAAGTAATTAACTCAGGGTCGACAGAGAATTCATAATCCTTATCAGTAACAAAGATAGGTGAAATAGCAAACTTAGGGTCATATTGCATTCTAGCATTGAAAGATTTTTCTTTCAGCTTGGCTAGCAATTTCTTAAGATCATCTCTATCATTGCAAGCAAAAAAGTCTCTAGCAGTTTCTTCATCCATAATATAACCCTCAGGTACCTTAGGCAATTCATATCTAGGAGGAGAATCGTACTCATCAGTTTCAATAATTTCATCAGTTTCAGTAATCTCATTCTCTCTAACCCTAGCAAGTTGTTCATCAAGAAATTCACCTAGTGGCACAGTATTATCAAGCAAACCAGTAGTATCATCATAAGCATCATGCATAGCAGAAGTGGCATCATCAATTACTTGTGACATATCAGAATTACTAGCAGGTGGTGGTGTCACAAGCTTACTCAAAACAGAAGGTGAATCAAGTGCAGAGCTAGATGACAGTTCCTTACCTCCCCTCGTAGTAGAGGGATAGATCTTGGTTTTGGTATCTTTCAAATTCTTCATAGTGATCAACAGATATAAATCCCAAGTGACTCAGAGAATAGAGCTATGCTCCCCGGCAACGGTGCCAGAAAAAGGTCTTGATAACCCACAAGTATAGGGGATCGCAACAGCTTTCGAGGGTAGAGTATTCAACCCAAATTTATTGATTCGACACAAGGGGAGCCAAAGAATATTCCCAAGTATTAGCAGCTGAGTTGTCAACTCAACCACACCTGAAAGACTTAATATCTGCAGCAAAGTTTTTAGTAGCAAAGTAGTATGGAAGTAACGGTAACGGTGGCAAAAGTAACAGTAGCAGTTTTGTAGCAATTGTAACAGTGGCAATGGCAAATTAACTGAGCAAAGATCAATATGTGAAAAGCTCGTAGGCAATGGATCAGTGATGGATAATTATGTCGGATGGCATTCATCATGCAACAGTTATAACCTAGGGTGACACAGAACTAGCTCCAATTCATCAATATAATGTAGGCATGTATTTTGAATATAGTCATACGTGCTTATGGAAAAGAACTTGCATGACATCTTTTGTCCTACCCTCCGGTGGCAGCGGGGTCCTAATGGAAACTAAGGGATATTAAGGCCTCCTTTTAATAGAGAACCAGACCAAAGCATTAGCACTTAGTGAATACATGAACTCCTCAAACTACGGTAATCACCGGAAAGAATCCCAATTATTGTCACCTTGGGGTATGCGGATCATAACACATAATAGGTGTCTACAACTTGCAAGATAGGATCAAGAACACATATATATTCATGAAAACATAATAGGTTCAGATCTGAAATCATGGCACTCGGGCCCTAGTGACAAGCATTAAGCATAGCAAAGTCATAGCAACATCAATCTCAGAACATAGTGGATACTAGGGATCAAACCCTAACAAAGATAACTCGATTACATGATAAATCTCATCCAACCCATCACCGTCCAGCAAGCCTACGATGGAATTACTCATGCACGGCGGTGAGCATCATGAAATTGGTGATGGAGGAAGGTTGGTGATGATGATGGCGACGAATCCCCCTCTCCGGAGCCCCGAACGGACTCCAGATCAGCCCTCCCGATGAAGAATAGGAGGCGGCGGCGGCTCCGTATCGTAAAACACAATGAATCCTTCTCTCTGATTTTTTTTCTCTCCGGAGGTGAATATATAGAGTTGGAATTAGGGTCGGAGGAGGTCCAGCGGGCCCACAAGCCACCAGGGCGCGCCCCAGGGGGGGGACGCCCCCTGGCTTGTGGCCAATGGGTGGACCCCCTCTGGTTGATTCTTTGGCCAGTATTTTTATTCATTCCAAAAATATTCTCCGTAAATTTCCAGGTCATTCCAAGACCTTTTATTTCTGCACAAAAATAACACCAAGGCAATTCTGCTGAAAACAGTGTCAGTCCGGGTTAGTTTCATTCAAATCATGCAAATTAGAGTCCAAAACAAGGGCAAAAGAGTTTGGAATAGTAGACACGACAGAGACGTATCAAGTAGTAGCATAATTTCATTGGGCACTGTCTAAAGTTTTACTAGCATAATGAATAATATTTAACTTCTTATCAACTCTTTGTCCTAGAACAACACCAACAGCATAATCACTAGCATCACACATAATTTCGAAAGGCAAGTTCCAATCAGGTGGTTGAACAATAGGTGCAGAAATTAAGGTTTTCTTAAGTGTTTCAAAGGCTTCTACACAACCATCATCAAAAACAAATGGAACATCCTTTTGTAAAAGATTTGTAAAAGGCCTAGAAATTTTAGAGAAGTCTTTAATAAATCTCCTATAGAAACCAGCATGATCGAGGAAACTACGAATACCTTTGATATCTCTAGGACATGGCATTTTCTCAATTGCATCAACTTTAGCTTTATCCACTTCAATGCCTCGTTCAAAAATTTTATGCCCCAAGACAATACCTTTATTAACCATAAAGTGGCACTTCTCCCAATTCAAGACAAGATTAGTTTGCTCACATCTCTGCAAAACTCGATCAAGGTTCCTTAAGCAATCATCAAAAGAAGTTCCATAAACAGAAAAATCATTCATGAAAACCTCAACTATCTTTTCACAAAAATCAGAGAATATAGCAGTCATACATCTTTGAAAGGTAGCAGGTGCATTGCAAAAACCAAAAGGCATATGTCAAGTTCCAAAAGGGCAAGTAAAGGTGGTTTTCTCTTGATCAGGTTGTGAAACAGGTATTTGAGAAAAACCAGAATATCCATCAAGGAAGCAAAAGTGTGTGTGCTTTGATAGTCTTTCTAGCATTTGATCAATAAAATGCAAGGCGTAATGATCTTTTCTAGTTGCTTTATTTAATTTTCTAAAATCGATTACCATCCTATAGCCAGTAACAATTCTTTGTGGAATAAGTTCATTTTTATCATTTGGAACAACGGTAATACCTCCTTTCTTAGGGACACAATGAACGGGGCTTACCCATCCACTATCAGCTATGGGATAGATTATACCTACTTCCAGAAGCTTTAATATCTCAGTTCTTACCACTTCTTTCATTTTAGGATTCAATCATCGTTGATGATCAACAACGGGTTTAGCATCAGGCTCCATATTAATTTTGTGCTGACAAAGAGTGGGACTAATGCCCTTAAGATCATCAAGAGTATATCCAATAGCAGCTCGGTGCTTCTTCAGAATTTTCAATAATCTTTCTTCTTCATGTTCTGAAAGGTTAGCACTGATAATAACAGGATATATCTTTTTCTCATCAAGATAAGCATATTTCAAAGTATCTGGCAATTGTTTTAATTCAAACACAGGATCACCTTTAGGTGGAGGAGGACCTCCTAGAGTTTCAATAGGCAAATTTTGTTTAAGCAGAGGTCGTTGTTCAAAGAAAATTTTATCTATTTCATTTCTTTCATGGATATGCATATCATTTTCATGGTCTAGCAAATATTGTTCTAGTGGATCAGTAGGAGGCACGGCAATAGAAGCAAGACCAATTATTTCATCCTTACTAGGCAATTCTTTCTTATGATGTTTTCTACTAAATTTAGAAAAATTAAACTCATGAGATTCATCACTAAAACTAACACCGACATTAACGGTGTTCAAGAAAGGTCTACCAAAGATAATGGGACAAAATTCATCTTGTGGGGAACCAAGAACTAGAAAATAAATAGGATATTTTATTTTCCCACACAAGACTTCAACATCTCTAACTATCCCAAGTGGTGTGATGGTGTCTCTATTAGCAAGTTTAATAGTAACATCTATGTCTTCTATTTCAGCGGGTGCTATGTCATTCATAATTTCTTGATATAAGGTAAAGGGAATAGCACTCACGCTAGCACCTAGATCACATAAACCATGATAACAGTGATCTCCTATTTTAACTGAGACAACAGGCATGCCAACAACAGGTCTATTTTATCCTTTTCATCTGGTTTGGCAATTCTAGCAGCTTCATTACAGAAGTAAATAACATGCCCATCTATATTTTCTACCAAGAGATTTTTAACCATAGCAACACTAGGTTCTACCTTGATTTGTTCAGCAGGTTTAGGTGCTCTAATATAGCTTTTATTGACCACAGTTGAGACCTTAGCATGTTCCTTTATCCTAACAGGGAAAGGTGGGTTTTCAATGTAAGCAGTAGGAACAACTGGGTCAACACTATAAATAATAGTTTCATCTTTAACCACAACCGGTTCTTTAATTTCTTCTTTAATAGGTAGATGATATTTAAACCACTTCTCCTTAGGGAGATCAACATGAGTAACAAATGATTCACAATAAGAAGCTACTATCTCAGAGTCAAGTCCATATTTAGTGCTAAACTTTTGAAAAGCATCGGTATTCATAAAAGATTTAACACAATCAAACTCAAGCTTAATACCTGACTCTTTACCTTCATCGAGTTCCCAATCTTTAGAGTTGTGTTTAATTCTTTCTAAAAGATCCCACCTGAATTCAATAGTCTTCTTCATAAAAGAACCAGTACAAGAAGTATCGAGCATGGATCGATCATCATGAGAAAGCCGAGCATAAAAATTCTGAATGGTAATTTCCCTTGAGAGCTCATGATTGGGGCATGAATGTAACATTGACTTAAGCCTCCCCCAAGCTAGAGCGATACTTTCTCCTTAACGAGGCCAAAAATTATATATATAATTCCGATCACGATGAACTAGATGCATAGGATAATTTTTTTTTGGTGAAATTCCAATTTCAACCGATTCCAATTCCAAGATCCAATATCATCGCATAGCCTATACCATGCCAATGATTTTCCCTTCAAAGATAAAGGGAAAACCTTCTTCTTAGCTTCATCTCCGGGTAAACCTGCAAGCTTAAATAATCCACAAATTTCATCCACATATATCAAATGCATATCAGGATGTTCGGTTCCATCTCCTGCATAAGGATTAGCTAGTAGTTGTTCTATCATACCCGAAGGAATTTCTTACCCAATATTTTCAGTAGGTGTAGTAGGTTGAGGGGCAACTAATTGTGGTTCCGATCGAGGTGAAGATACCCCGAACAAACCCCTTAAAGGACCGTTTTCCATAGTAGCAAGTGATAATAAATTTCAGCATGTAGTAATAATTTTTCCTTACCGATTTCCACTTACCAAGAGCGCTTCACTCCCCGGCAATGGCGCCAGAAAAGAGCCTTGATGACCCACAAGTATAGGGGATCAATCGTAGTCCTTTCGATAAGTAAGAGTGTCGAACCCAACGAGGAGCAGAAGGAAATGACAAGTAGTTTTCAGCAAGGTATTCTCTTCAAGCACTGAAATTATAGGTAACGAGTAGTTTGATAGCAAGATAATTTGTAACGAGCAAGTAACGGTAATGATAAATAGTATGCAGCAAGGTAGTCCAATCCTTTTGTGGCAAAGGACAGGCCAAAACGGTCTCTTATGATAAGCAAAGTGTTCTTGAGGGCACACGGGAATTTCATCATCTCACTTTCATCATGTTGGTTTGATTTGTGTTCGCTACCTTGATAATTTGATATGTGGGTGGACCGGTGCTTAGGTTCTGTTCTTACTTGAACAAACCTCCTACTTATGATTAACCCCCCTCGCAAGCATCCGCAACTACGAGAAAAGTATTAAGATAAAATCTAACCATAGCATTAATCTTTTGGATCCAAATCAGTCCCTTACGAAGTAGCGCATAAACTAGGGTTTAAGCTTCTGTCACTCTCGCAACCCATCATTTAATAACTACTCCACAATGCATTCCCTTAGGCCCTAATAAGGGGAAGTGCCATGTAGTCGATGTTCACATGACACCACTAAGGGAATCACAACATACATATCATCAAAATATCGAACGCATATCAAGTTCACATGATTACTTGCAACTTGACTTCTCCCGTGACCTCAAGAACAAAAGTAACTACTCATAAATGATAATCATGCTCAAGATCAGAGGGGTATTAAATAGCATAATGGATCTGAACATATAATCTTCCACCAAATAAACCATATAGTAATCAACTACAAGATGTAATCAACACTACTAGTCACCCACAAGCACCAATCTAAGGTTTCGGTACAAAGATTGAACACAAGAGATGAACTAGGGTTTGAGAGGAGATGGTGTTGTTGAAGATGTTGATGGAGATTGCCCTCCCCAAGATAGGAGAGTTGTTGGTGATGATGATGACGATGATTTCCCCCTCCGGGAGGGAAGTTCCCCCGGCGGAATCGCTCCGCTGGAGGGCAAAAGTGCTCCTGCCCAAGTTCCGCCTCGAGACGGCGGCGCCTCGTCCCGAAAGTCCTCTCCTTATTTTTTCTAGGTCAAAATGACTTATATACCAGAAGATGGGCACCGAAGGTGGGCCGAGGAGGGCACAACCCACCAGGGCGAGCCTGGGCTCCCTGGCGCGCCCAGGTGGGTTGTGCCCACCTGGTGGGGCCCCTCTGGTAGTTATTTGCTCCAATAATTCTTAAATAATCCATAAAAAATCTTTGTGAAGTTTCAGCTTATTTGGAGTTGTGCAGAATAGGTAGCTTTGACGTGCTTTTTCAGGTCCAGAATTCCAGCTGCCGGTATTCTCCCTTTTTATGTAGACCTTGCATATTATGAGAGAAAAGGCATTAGAATTACTCCCAAAAGCATTGTTATGCATAAAAACATTATAAATAACAGTAGCAAAACATGATGCAAAATGGACGTATCAACCATCACTCTAGATTTCTGCATGCTCTCCTTACATAATCTCACTATATTTTTTTCGTATGCATGTCAGATATTGTACACAGTCATGCTGAACATGTAGAGAAAAAGAGAAGATTTTTGTGCGGCAATACAATGTCTTGCAGACATCGCTCCATGGTGGGTGCAATGGCAAACCCTTCCCCCCTCCAGAATGTAATCCAGAGGAAGATATCTATTCAGAGGTGGATTCAGACGGAGCTGACCACTCCGATTTACCCCCCGAGGTGTTTGATCTAACTTGGCATGATAATGTTGGTCATATCATGCATATGTTGCCTTGCAGTTATTACTTTCGACATCGTATATGTCATCTGCTTAGTTTAGACATGTTCTGTAATGCCACCTGTTTAGTTTCTATATCATATATGTGAACTATGCAATCTCATATTTTTTAGCCAGCCATAATATATGTAAAATATGCAATGCCATCCTGTTTAGCCAGGCATCATATATTTGAATTATATCTTGTCATTCCTTTTCTTCATTACAGTTCCATTTGTCGACAATGTTTGTACATTCAACTACTCTTCCTGTGAATCAGCCATTTGAGTGGGTGATGGAAAAATCTAGAGTGAAAACAAGGTGTTCAGAGCAGACAGTGCTACCTGTGGAAGTAGATCTCTTGCTGGGTCCAGATAGCTCCTCAGAGATGGATTCAGAGACAGATGACCAGTCCTATTCCCCCACCGAGCTGTATGCTCTAACTTGGCATGGTTACACTGCTCATATGATGCATATGGTGTCTTGCATTGCATAGTTTAGACATCATATACACAATATTCAACACCATGTTCTTAGTTCAGACATCATATATGCGAATGCCATCTGCTTAGTATATAAATCACATATGTTAATTATATCATGCGATCCTGATTACTTAGATAACATGTATGTGAATTATGTCATGCGAACTTGTTTACTAAAGACATCATATAATTATCTCATGCCATCCTGTTTAGTTAGTCATCATATCTTTGAATTATGTCATGCTATGCTATCCAGTTTAGATAGACATCATATATGTGAAATTATGTCATGCTATCCTTTTTAGTTAAACAATATATATGTGAACACTTTTTTCCACACTATCTATTGCATCTGTCTCTCATACAAGGTCTGTACATTCAACTACTTTTCTTGTTTATCAGCCATTTGAATTGGAGGGGGTGATAGCAGTATCTAACTGATACGTCCATTTTGCATCATGTTTTCCTATTGTTATTTATGATGTTTTTATGCAAAATGCTTTTTGGAGTAATTCTAATGCCTTTTCTCTCATAACATGCAAGGTTTACACAAAGAGGAAGAATGCCGGCTGTCGGTGTCAAAACCGGCCGATCTCGGGTAGGGGGTCCCGAACTGTGCGTATGAGGATCGGAGGTAACAAGGGACAAAGGGAACACGATGTTTACCCAGGTTCGGGCCCTCTTAATGGAGGTAAAACCCTACGTCCTGCTTGATTGTATTTGATGAGTATGGGGGTTACAAGAGCTGATCTACCTCGAGATCGTAATGGCTAAACCCTAGATGTCTAGCCTATGATTGTTATGATGGCCTCCACGGACCAAACCCTCCGGTTTATATAGGCACTGAAGGGGGCTAGGGTTGTACAGAGTCGGTTTACAGAGGAAGGAAACTATACATCCGGACGCCAAACTTGCTATCCACGCAAAGGAGAGTCCCACCCGGACACGAGGAAAGGTCTTCTATCCTTACGGCCCATCAGTCCGGCCCATGTCACATAGCCCGGCCACCCGAGGACCCCGTAATCCAGGACTCCCTCAGTAGCCCCTGAACTAGTCTTCAATGACGACATGCTGGGCACGCAGATTTATCTTCGGCATTGCAAGGCGGGTTCCTCCTCTGAATACTCCAAAGCGATCTTCTGAATAAAAGAACTGTATCCGGCTCTACATGATAATCACAACCCTCGACCATGAAGGTAAAATGCTTAGCCAAAGTAGTGTCTATCAACTGATAACTTTTTTGGTGAAACGTCACGTCTAGTCTTTTTATCATTTCGAACCGTTTTTCGGCCTCCCGCTTCGCGTCTCGAAACACGGCCTCTATTGACACGTCTCGTCAAAGCGGAGATCGTGCCCACTTATTGCGGGATCCTTATCAATACGGGTTTGGGTAATCCAACCGTGCCATTTGCACGACCCATTGTGAATAGGCGAGTTTTAAGGCTTGAGGGGCGGGCGCTTGATATTCATTGCCTATATAAGTGGATAAAGATCCCTCTTTTTTCCCCACGCCTTCTTCCTTCTCCTGTTTTCCCATCCTCAAGCTCCAGCGCCCAAGCTTCAATCTTTCCCACCACCGCCAACCTCTCTAGCCATGTCCAGATCAGGCTCGAAGGGCAAGTGGGAGGCCTCCTCCATCACGGAGAAGGACATCAAGGAGCTCCGGGGGGCGGGATATCTGTCCGCGGAAATCGCGCACAGGCTCCCAGCCAAGGATCAAGTTGTACCCACTCCGGAGCCTGACGAAAGGGTTGTATTCATTCCCCATTTCCTCCGCGGACTAGGGTTTCCCCTCCACCCCTTTGTCCACGGTCTCATGTTCTACTACGGGCTAGATTTCCATGATCTAGCCCCAAATTCTTTCCTCCACATCTCGGCGTTTATCATCGTGTGCGAGGTGCTACTCCGCATCCCCCCACACTTCGGCCTATGGCTAAAAGTCTTCAATGTGAAGCCGAAGGTGGTCGACGGGCAACATGCGGAGTGCGGCGGTGCCATGGTGAGCAAACTCCCCAACACCATTTGGCCTAAAGGGTTCTTTGTGGAGACCGTCAAGGTCTGGCAACAGGAGTGGCTCTACATCACTGAACCCCGCGGCGCCAAATGGGCGGCCGCTCCTGAGTTCAGATCCGGACCCCCAATGCGGCTAGTGTCGTGGACCAACAAGGGTCTGGATTGGGGGTCGACCACGGAAGCGATGATGCTGCAGAAGCGCATCAAAAATATAATAAGCAAAAATACCAGTCTCACTGACGTGATTCAGGTGATGCTCTCCCGCCGGATCCTCCCCTGCCAACTCCAGCCTCTCCATATGTGGGAGTTCAATCCGGAAGGTCCCTGGACACTGCAGCGCTTCTTCGGTACAACGCACGAAGAGATCTGGAAGTTGCTCTTCAAGGCCCAGAAGACGTGGCCGAAGAAGACCGAAGATATCGGCCTCGACAGCGAGAATCCGGCCACTCCTGTGAGTATTTTGGTTCCGAACACAACTTTCGGCAAATAAATCCAAGGTTATACTGAGATTTCCATTCTTTCATTCAGGGCTGGACAGCGAAGGCGGAGCGGATCAAGTGTCCGGCTCCACTACCTGAAGACTCAGCCAATCCTCTGCTGACGAGGATGCTGATTCCGGCGCCATATCAGGCGCCGGAGAAGAAGGCCAAGAAGAAGGGCAAGGAGGCCAAGGGCGGCCTCCGCCGTAAGGGTAATTCGGACGCAGTGTCCGGAGAAACTGAAGCCCACTCCTCCCATGAGGGGGATGAAGATGAAGAGAAGGAGGAGGCGAAAAGTGGTTCTCCCCAAAAGGGGGGAAAGAAGAAAAGGGCCGCCTCCGCTGACCCGGAGGAGGGGGCATCCAAGAGGGAGAAGATAACCCTCTCGGACGGTTCAGATTCGGAGGCCGAATACATCCCCAAGAGGCGCCGCAGGAAAAAACCCCTGGCCGAATCGTAAGTGTCAAAAAGGATACTTAGCAAATATTCGGTCTGTTATGGTTGTAATATAACGTATCATATTGTGTATTTCAGCCCAGCCCGTGACCTCCCCCCGCCATCGCTGTCTGAAGGGAGTTCTCTGCCACCCGAGATGGCAGAGAGCGAGACGCCACCGCGAGCCCCTTCACCGATCACCGTGGATAACACCGAGGTGTTGTCCCGAAGGACCTCTCCTGGCCACGGAGGGGCGAGGGAGGCTGCCGAGAAGGCGCCCGAGGACAATACCTCGGCTGCCGAAGACATGGAGGGGGAGACCCCTATGGCGACCGACGGCAGGGGTCATGAACAATCTGGCCCTCAGCCGGACATCATTCCAGAGACCAATGTGGCTCCGGAGTCAAGCGAGCAGCCCCCTTCGAAGGAGGGGGGAGCATCAGCTCCGACGGTGACCTTCACTAATCCGGAGGCGCCGAACACCATGGTGGAAGCACTACGACGTGTTGCCATCATTGAAGAACACCGCACCCTGATGGGTGTGGTGGTTGAGAAGATTCAGTCCGCCAAGAGCGGGCTGAACGAAGCCTTCACCAGCCTGCTAACAGGCTTCGAGGTATGCGACATAATGCTCTAGACGCTTTTTATGAAGGAGCAGACCCGTGCATAGATAATAGCCCCTGAGATTCTGTCTGGTTTTGAAAAAGCCGGACAGAGGATCATATAGTATTCGGAAGAAGTGACGTACTATTATATCGTATAACAGGCTTCCATGTTGGCGGCAACCACCCAGGCCACTGAAGTTGCCGATCTCAAGCGGAGGCTGCAGCTGGCTGATGATGATATCGACCGCATGAACAAGTGGTTCGATGAGGCGCAAGGTATATTTTGAAATAACCCGCATATGCCTTAATTGATATGCAAATTCTGATTTTAAACTCATGCGCTGCTATGTGTATGATTGCTGGCAGCGCGGCCGAGGTCGAGACCCTCAAGAGTGCCCTTGCCCAAGCCAAGGAGGAGGCGAAGGCGAACAAAGCGGCCGCATACAAAGCGGCTGCAGATTTAAAGTCCGAACAGGTTACCCGCCGCCAGTACGAGGAGAGGGTGACCGAAGTGGAGCAAGAGCTCAAGGACGCTGCCGGCAAGTGCGAGTCTTTGGAGGAGAAGAATAAGGCCCAGGCAGCCGAACTTGCCAAGGCTCTCCAAGAGGCCAAGGAGGCGAGGACCGAGTCCCGGGCAGCTCGCAAGGAAATCCGGCAGTCCGAACAGATAGCGGCTGGTAAGCCCTTTCTTTTGCAGACTATATTTGGCGGTCAAAGATATGCCTTGCTCACTCGTCTGTGGAGTTCTCCAGACGCATCTGCGGATCTTTCGAAGAGTGCCACCGCCGCCGCGCAGTTCTTCCAGGCCCAGGAGGGGCACACGACGAAGAAGCTATTATGGTCACAGTTCGCGGCGTCGGAGCGTCCAGCGCTGTTGAACAACCACATGATGCAACTGGCAGAGCTGCACAGGATGTCCGGATTGGCCATGAAGGATGTCATAGTCCGGTTGTGGCCAACCGAACCCATTCCTAGCAGCTACTTCAGCCTGGTGCAGCGGCTGGCCGACGCGCTGCCTCGGATTGAAGCTGTCAAGCGCTCGGCGTGCATAGAAGGTGCGCGGATGGCCTTTGCCCGTGTCAAGATGCACTAGGCAAAGATGAAGGCCACCGTCGTAGCAGTCGAGGGCCCACCCGAAGGCAAGGACCACCGCAAGCCAGAGCGGTATTTTGAAGATGTCCTTGAGGGTGCCCGCTTAATTGAGGGTCAATGCTCAAAGGATATCATATTCGAGTGAATGTATCCGAGCTACCCAGACGTTGTTTTATAAACCAAGGCTTTGTAATATATTTATCTGGAATTGCTTGCCTCCTGTGCGGCCGTATTTTGTTATCTTGAAAGTTAGCCAGTCGTCGGCTTCAGCCCCCACGTAGATACTACGGGGGTGTTCGGAATAACGCATGATCACTCTTGACCCAACGTCTTGGTCCGTGAAGGAGGTGTCTGCGTAGGCGAACTAGGCAATCAGACTATGCGGCTTTATCACTCTCACTTAGCCATAGGAGTTTGACGGTGGGGCTAAGTACTAGCCCCTGGTGCGTATGCGGCTATCCGAACTGGGATGCCTTAAGCACATGACCGGACATAGGCCAGTCATTCACATAACATGGAGGAAATCGCAAAAAGATTTATAACAAGTCACCGAATAGCTGACCAGCTCTCGCCACACCATGACGGTCAGTTTTCAGCTTTCTCTACTGAGGTGCTTAAACGGATGAACCAGAAACACAATCGCAGTAGTTCTCCCTTTACTACCCTAGCCGAACAAGCGGAACGTAAGGTAGTAACCACAGGAGCCGGGCAACCCAACTATTGACCAAAGACATGATTCGGAGCTGATGCATATAATGCAATATTCGGGACGCCGAAGTGCACTATAAAAGTGTTCAGACTTTTTTTTGTTGAAAATATAGGTGGCCGAATAGAGCCCCTGGCATTTTAAGCTATGCCGAAGTGTATACGCCAATCGGACATGAAGAGGGAATACATATTATGAAATAAACCAATACCGAATAGGGTTGGTGAAAACTGTTTCCATTATAGTCTGATTGATACGTCAAATAGTGCTTTTACAGATAATGCTATAAGCATTAGGGCTATTTTACATGCCGAGGATTTGAGAACAAGGGAAAGCTGTATACAGGTCCTAAAAAAGAAAAGGTATCGTGAAGATCCTTTGGACACCCTGTCTCATGTCTGCGCCGCTTTTCGCCTTGGTGGAGGATCCTTTGAAAGGATCGATGATCATGTATGTAGAAGGGGCCTGGGAAAGGGCCCTGCGCCACCGTAAAGTGACTTTAGGTTTTAAGGAACCTGTAATGTAAGAGAAAAGAGAGGAGAGTAAGGTCCGAATAGGGTCGAGCCGAATTATGGACCTCGTCCGCGGAGTGCCTCCGTCATCGCCCAAGGTATTTTGAGTGCGTAGTTATGCACACGCGGTACATATGCCATGATTAGATGGGGCGGTGGATGGAGGCAAAACTGCTAGTCCAGCACCGGATTAACCGAGCTGTCGTTCTGCAGAGTAGGCCGGGCTCGTTTAATAGTGTCCGGAGGCTTCATGGCCGATGGAGTGTTTGGCTTGATAAGGTCGCTTTGTACCTCGACTGCGAGGGCCGCGGTGTGCTCCTCGGTACGGAGGGAGCATTCCATGTTTCCATTGACTGTGATAATGCCGCGGGGTCCAGGCATCTTGAGCTTTAAGTAAGCACAATGCGGGACTACATTGAAGCGGGCGAAGGCAGTACGTCTGAGCAGTGCGTGATAACCACTGCGGAAGGGGACGATGTTGAAGATCAAGTCTTCGCTTCGGAAATTATCCGATGAACCGAAGACTACTTCCAATGTTAACAAGCCCGTACAACGGGCCTCGACGCCGGGTATCACTCCTTTAAAGGTGGTGCTACTAGGCTTGATTCTTGATGGGTCAATACCCATTTTGCGGACAGTGTCTTGATAGATCAAGTTGAGACTGCTGTCGCCGTCCATAAGGACTCGAGTCAGATGGTATCCATCAATAATTGGATCGAGGACCAGGGCTGCCGAACCTCCATGACGGATACTGGTCAGGTGGTCTCTGCGATCGAAGGTGATCGGACAAGCCAACCATGGGTTGAATTTGGGGGCGATGGGCTCTACGACGTAGACGTCCCTTAGTGCGCGCTTGCGCTCCCTTTTGCGGATATGCATGACATATATCATGTTCACTATTTTCACCTCAGGGGGGAATTTCTTTTGTCCCCCTGTGTTCGGTGGGCGGGGCTCGTCATCGTCCTCGCTTGGCGGCCCTTTCCCCTTATGTTCGGTATTTAACTTACCGGCCTGTTTGAAGACCCAACAATTTCTGTTGGAGTGGTTGGCAGGCTTGTCGGGTGTGCCATGAATCTGGCAAGGCCGATCGAGTATTTTGTCCAAGTTAGATGGACTGTCCTTGTTTCCTTTGAATGGCTTCTTCCGCTGACCGGATTTAGAGCCACTGAATCCGACGTTAACCGCTGTGTCTTCAGTTTCTTCGTTGTTGTTTCGATGCTTGTGTTTGTTGCGTCGTGGCCTGCCATTGCCGTCCCTGACTTCGGAGGTGCCAGGGTCGCTGGTACTATTGCTTCTACGAGCCAACCAGCTGTCTTCTCCCGCGCAGAAGCGGGTCATGAGTGCAGTAAGAGCTGCCATAGACTTCAGCTTTTCCTGCCCAAGGTGTCGGGCTAGCCATTCGTCGCGGACGCTATGTTTAAAGGCCGCGAGGGCTTCGGCATCCGGACAGTGGATGATTTGGTTCTTTTTAATTAAGAACCTAGTCTAGAGTTTGCGGGCTGACTCACCGGGTTGCTGGACTATATGACTAAGGTCATCGGCATCCGGAGGCCGGACATAGGTGCCTTGGAAGTTGTCTCTAAAGGCATCCTCCAAGTCTTCCCAGCTACCAATAGAGTTTTCTAGTAGGCTATTTAACCAGTGCCGCGCTGGTCCTTTCAGCTTTAGGGGGAGGTATTTGATGGCGTGGAGATCGTCGCCGCGGGCCATGTGAATATGGAGAAGAAAATCCTAATCCATACCACGGGATCTGTCGTTCCATCGTATGATTCGATGTTTACGGGTTTAAACCCTTCAGGAAATTGGTGCTGCATTACCTCATCGGTAAAGCACAAGGGGTGTGCGGCGCCTCTGTATCGGGCAACGTCACGACGGAGTTCGGATGACATTCGTGTTCGGTTTTTGGCCCGAGTTTGGTTATGCTGCTCGCGCCAAGCTTGAAGGCCGTCGTCTCTCATTGGAGCATGCCCCCTTGATCCGTATATTGATCTGGTCTTGCCGGCTCTATTGTCCAGGTCCTGACGTAAGTCGTAGGTGTAGCCCTGAGTTGTTACCTCCTTGCCTTGATGGCGAGGTGGTGCGGGTTGGTGTTCGGCATGAGTAGCCGCTTTGTCTCGCCCACGTGGTGGTCGGTCTGGTTGATCAGCATGATTATGTCTTGACGGTATTGGCTCTAGGGCCTCGTCATCGAATTGTGGCAGTAGCCGACGCTTCGGATAGCTCTTTGTTGGGCGTGCGAGGCCGTACTCCTCGGCAGCTAGGACCTGGGTCCATCCGTCGTTGAGCATATCCTGTTCGGCTTGAAGCTGTTGCTATTTCTTTTTTAGGCTCCTCGCAGTTGCGATGAGCTGTCGCTTGAAGCGCTCTTGCTCGAGGGGTTCCTCTGGCACGATGAAGTCTTTGTTGCCGAGGCTGACATCCTCCTCGGAGATCGGTAGATAGTTACTATCTTCCGAGTCCTCGTTCCCGACTGGCTCATCGGGGTTAACTTGTCCCTCTTCCCAATTATCCTGCTCTACGGCAGGCTCAATGAGTTGGTCAGAGTCTTCAGCATTCTTCGGAGTGTCAATGTCTCTGGTGCCAGTATTACTTTCTTTTTCCCGCCGCGATCGTGAACGGCGCCGCTGACGTCGACGCTTCGGTGGTACCTCGACGGGCTTGTCCTCGATCGAATCTTGCTTGTTATCGTCGTCCTCCTTGGGTGCATCCACCATATACATGTCGTACGTAGAAGTGGCAGTCCACCGTCCGGTGACGGGCGGGTTTTGGCCTGGTTCGGCTCCGGCATCGTCGTCCGTACCGTCGATGTCTTCGGAGGCGTAGTCGAGCATGTCAGTTAAGTCTTCGACAGTGGCTACCAAGTGGGTGGTGGGTGGGACGCAAAATTCCCCACACTTAGCCCCTAGTTCGGGTTGGGCATAATTCGGAGCTGATACCTCCGTGATGACGAGAGACCGCATTAAGTCCAAGGCCTCGCTTAAGAGCGAAGGCTGGACGGGGAACCGAGGACCTGCGGAGCTGGGCACGGCCAACTCTGCCGGGTTGTGCTCACCAGCCGCAGACCTTGAGAGTTCGGAATTGGCTTCCAGAGGCGAGTTCGGCTCTCCGATGACTAGGAGGGTCCTGCTTGATTCCAGGCTCGCTGAACATACAGTTGCTTCTGGGTCTTCGGCAAAGGGCTCCATGGGGGGAGAGGGTCCGGTGGGTTTTAAGATCCCATCTTCGGATGAGGTGGCCTGCCTTGGATCTATGGCCAGGGTTGGGATAGTAGTTGGCCCTTGAGCGGCGCCTGATGACGGATCCGGTGGGTTGCCTTCTTGAAGATGAGGAATAGTGGTCGAGGCCGTGAACCCTTCGAAGATCAAGTCTCCTCGGATATCAGCGATGTAATTCAGGCCCCCGAATCTGATCTGATGACCAGGGGCATAGCTGTCAATCTGCTCAAGGTGACCAACTGAATTGGCGTGGAGAGTGAAGCCGCCGAATACAAAAAGTTGATCGGGGAGGAAAGTCTCCCCGGAAACAGCATCGTTGTTGATGATCAAACGAGCCATCGATCCCTCCATCGACGACACAGGGGAACTCTCAATGAAAGCACCAATGTCGATGTCAAAACCAACCGATCTCGGGTAGGGGGTCCCGAACTGTGCGTCTGAGGATCGAAGGTAACAAGGGACAAAGGGGACACGGTGTTTACCCAGGTTTAGGCCCTCTTAATGGAGGTAAAACCCTACGTCCTGCTTGATTGTATTTGATGAGTATGGGGGTTACAAGAGTTGATCTACCTCGAGATCGTAATGGCTAAACCCTAGATGTCTAGCCTACGATTGTTATGATGGCCTCCACGGACCAAACCCTCCGGTTTATATAGGCACCGGAGGGGGCTAGGGTTGTACAGAGTCGGTTTACATAGGAAGGAAACTACACATCCGGACGCCAAACTTGCTATCCACGCAAAGGGGAGTCCCACCCGGACACGAGGAAAGGTCTTTTGCCTTGTATCCTTACGGCCCATCAGTCCGACCCATGTCACATAGCCCGGCCACCCGAGGACCCCGTAATCCAGGACTCCCTCACCAGGCCTGAAATAATAATAAGCTTCGGTTAAAGAAGCCCCCGGTTATGGTGGAGTATGTGCATTTAAGGATGTGTACCCCTCAAGTGTTCGGCTTATCCAAACACTTCCTGGAAATCGTATAAAAATGAGGAAACAAGAAACAAAATGAAGAGGAGAAAAAGGGAATGAAAAAGAAGTATGGCCAAACTTTATGCGTAGAATCTTCGGAGCCGAGCAGCGTTCCATGGATTCGGCTCTAAGCGGTTATCTGATGCATTACAAAGGCGGTACACTCCTCCGGTGAGAACTTCATCGATAATGAAGGGACCTTCCCATTTGGTTTGAGCTTGTCCTTTTTCTTCTCTGGGAGGCGTAAGACAAGTTCACCGACATTATAAGTCTTTGCCCGCACTTCCCTGCTTTGATATCTCCGGGCCTGTTGTTGATAGAATGCGGAACGAGCTTTTGCAACATCACGCTCCTCCTCTAGGCCATCTAGGTCATCCTGCCGATCGAGCTCGGCTTCTCTCTCTTCATACATCCGCACTCGAGGCGAGTCATGAATAATATCGCAGGGCAAAACAGCCTCTGCGCCGTACACCATAAAAAAGGGGGTGTATCCGGTCATGCGATTGGGGGTGGTCCGCAGTCCCCAGAGTACGGAATCGAGTTCCTCGACCCAGTGCTTATCTGACTCCCGTAGGGATCGCACTAGTCTGGGTTTGATGTCGCTCATTATCAGGCCATTAGCCCGTTCGACCTGACCGTTTGTTTGAGGGTGATATACGGAGGCGTAATCGAGCTTGATGCCCAAGTTAGCACACCAAGTTTTCACCTCATCGGCTGTGAAGTTAGAGCCATTGTCAGTAATGATACTGTGAGGGACACCATAACGGTGTACAACGCCGGATATAAAGTCGATCACCGGTCCAGCTTCAGCCGTGTTTACTAGTTTGGCCTCTATCCACTTAGTGAATTTGTCCACCATAACCAGCAAATATTTCTTCTTGTGGCTTACCCCTTTAAGGGGTCCGACCATATCCAGCCCCCAGACCGCAAAAGGCCAAGTCATGGGGATTATTTTTAAGGCGGTGGGTGGCATGTGACTTTGATTGGCGAAAAGCTGGCATCCGACACAGCGCTGTACAAGAGCCTGTGCATCTGCTCGGGCCGTAGGCCAAAAGAAACCTGTACGGAAGGCCTTACTTATGAGGGCCCGAGCGGCGGCATGATGGCCACCAAGACCAGCATGTATTTCGGCCAAGAGCTGTCGTCCCTCCTCTTCGGTGATACATCTTTGAAGAACTCCAGTAGTACTTTTCTTGTAGAGTTCTCCTTCATGAACCTTGTAGGCTTTCGAGCATCGAACTATGCGACGGGCCTCATTCTGGTCCTCAGGGAGCTCCCGCCTATTAAGGTAGGCCAGGAAGGGTTCGGTCCATGGAGCAAGGACAACCATGATTACATGGGCGGAAGGTGTCATTTCGGTGCCCGAGCCCCCGATGATATCAGAATTGTGTTCGGCATCTGGGGGTATGATTGGCTCTGGACTAGTGTTGCCGCTCTCGTCCTGCCATACCATGGATGGCTTGAAGAGCCTTTCCACAAAGGTGTTAGGTGGGACGGGGTCGCGTTTAGCGCCCATTCGAGCAAGGATGTCCGCTGCCTGATTACTGTCTCGAGCAACGTGATGAAACTTGAGCCCCTCGAACCGAGCTGATATTTTGAGTACGGCATCGCGGTATGCTGTCATCTTTGGATCTTTTGCATCAAAATCTCCATTTATTTGGGATATTGCGAGGTTCGAATCCCCACGCACCTCTAGGCGTTGAATGCCCATAGAAACAGCTATCCGGAGTCCGTGCAGTAGTGCCTCGTATTCGACTGCATTGTTGGAGTCCGTGTACATTATTTGCAATACATAGCGGACTGTGTCCCCAGTAGGGGAAGTTAAGATGACACCGGCTCCCAACCCGGCTAACATTTTAGAGCCGTCGAAGTACATTATCCAGTTGGAGTATGTGCTGTATTCTTTAGGCAGTTCGGCTTTCGTCCATTCAGCGACGAAGTCGGCCAACACCTGAGATTTAATAGCTCGGTGTGGTTTGTATGTTCCCCCCCCCCCCCCCCCCCCCCCCCCCCCCCCCCCCCCCCCCCCCCCCCCCCCCCCCCCCCCCCCCCCCCCCCCCCCCCCCCCCCCCCCCATGAACAGTAGACGGTGGAGGGGTGCCCGTGGAGGGGTGGTTGAATAGGACCCTGTGGTGTGGAGGGCTGGATGAACAGTAGTCGGTGGAGGGGTGGTTGAATAGTAGCAGGTGGAGTAGTGCGCGGTGGAGGCTGGAGGAGGTCGACGGTAGCCCGTGGAGGCTGGAGGAGGTCGACGGTGGAGATGAACAGTATCCCGTGGAGTCCCGTTTTGCGGTATGCCACACCCCTCCCGATGAACAGGACCCCCGTTTCGACCGTAGAAGGTCCATTTCGTCCGCTTTGCGGTACGCCACACCCCTCCCGATCAACAAGACCCCCATTTCGACCTTAGGAGGTCCGTTTCGTCCATTTTGCGGTACACCACACCCCTCCTGATCAACAGGACCCCCGTTTCGACCGTAGGAGGTCCGTTTCGTCCGTTTTGCGGTACGCCAGACCCCTCCCGATGAAAAGGATCCCGTTTCAAACGTGGCCGGTCGAACACAAGGCCGTTTCCTCTGTTGTGCGGTACGCCAGGTCTCATTTCCATCGCCTATTCCATCCAAGCCCTCCCGATGAACATGACCACGCATTACGTTCTGACCCAGACGGTTGGCTCCCACACGTTCCGTTGCCTCCCGATGAACACGACGCATTTTGTTGCCTCCCCATGAACACGACGCATTCCGTTGCCTCCCCATGAACACGACGACGACATTGTTTCTCCGTTCCAACCCAGCCATGTACACGATCCCTCGCCGTACGTATGCGCGAGGAGGCGTTCGAGACCCCGCCCGTATGTACACATACGTAGTCGTATTTTCTTTCTTGCACCCTGGCCGCTGTACATATGTGTACATGCTACATGCGCGCCTCTATTACGACACGTGCGTGCCTCTACATCCACCAGTATATATGTACGTACACGTTCACGACCAGAATGACAACGCTACGTACGCTTCGACCAGGTGGGTCCCGACTATCAGGCACTTCCTTGCCTGCGAAGATGTAGCTGGTGGGTCCCAGCAGTCAGGGGGCGAATCATTTTTTTGCCGAGTGGATGTAATCTGTGCAATCGCCTCAATATCCTAGCGTTAGTTTCGGCCTTATTTATTTCCTAGTATTCTTTTTCCCTGGTTTGCTAGTGGCCGCAACTACCATGGGCCATATATGGGCCGTAGGATCCATGGGTCTCCTACAGGCCATCGATAAATGGGCCTGTAATCGGTGGGCCTTGGGCCGTCGGGTAAATGGGTCTACATGGGCCGTAATCGGGCATAATTGGTATCGGCCCAGCATGGGAACAGGCCGTTAACAGGCCGTAGGTCAGCAAAGGCTTAATTCTGTCACAGGCATAACGGGTCGTTAATGGGCCAGAATATAGGACGGGCTGGAAATGGCGCAACGGGTTAACAGGCCAGAAACGGGCCGACTCTTTCCATGGGCCGAATTTGGCCCATTAGGGTAACAGGCCAGTAACGGGCCGACTCTTGCCATGCGCCAAATTTAGCCCATTAGGGGAACATGCCAGTAACGGGCCAACTCTTGCCATGGGCCGAATTTGGCCGATTAGGCGAACAGGCCAGTAACGGGCTGGAAGTAATCGAGGGCTGAAAAGGAGCCCAAGAACGTATGAGTCGTCAATAGGCCGAAAGCTAACACTACAAAAAAGACACATCCGTGACATTTTGGGCCGAACGAATTTTTTTTTCTGTCAAACATATGACACTTCTATGATGATAATTGTGACAAAACCCAGTGTCATCATAGATGTGGTGGGCTCCTACTTCTGTGACAAAAAATCATGACAAACAATGGGCTTTTCGTCCTGGGCGGGCCGGAGACGCAGCTGCATGACATTCTTTGGGCCATCCATGACGGAAAAAACCATGGTAGAAGTGAGGGCGAGGAAAATTTCAGGGAGTTCCCGGTTATGGTGGGAGATCGGGGCCGAGCGATGCGCGTTTCTCTCGTACACATATGCGCGTGTGTGCGAGGCATTGGCTCTAACTGAACCCAAGCGAGGCATTGGGCTCTAATTGAACCCGAGCGATTGCACTGGAGGCTACGCGTTACTGAATCCGAGCGATTGATCGATGGCTGTTAACTGAACCCGATCGAGCGATTCGTTCGCTACTGCTGCTAACTGAAGTCGATCGATGCTGCCTCTGGGATGAACAGTGAGTGTTGCAGGGGGGGTGTTGGATGAACAATGAGCGGTGGCGTTGCCTCTGGATGAACAGGACCCCGTGGTGTGGTGGAGGGC
>JAAAWM010010734.1:0-49616 GCA_036873465.1 Thinopyrum obtusiflorum | reverse complement strand
TATCCCAAAAGATCTAGGGATGACATGGATGGATTGGGAGGCCCTCATGGGGGCCCCCCAAGGGGTGTGGCCGGCCACAGTTGGGGCTCCACCAAGGAGCCCCTCTTGTTACTTGGTTTCACCTTTATGCCCTTGGTGGAAGGACTTCATTCATGTACTTTTGGGTTTTATTGTAAAACCACGCTACCCCTTGGGATTTCCTATAAATAGAGGTGGAGGGGCAGCCCTCCACACTCATCCATTCTCACATACACATGCCATGCAATGATCTGGCTTCTCTCTCCCTCCCAGCGAAATAGTTTCGTAGAGCCGAAAGGCTGTCTGGGTTCCGGTGGGAACTAGTTCTGGATGGCGAAGCCCTACCGGATAGATGACACCGTATGTGTACAAATCTGTAGAGAGGTCGTAGTTTCGATCTTAGTGCCCGAGGGGCTGTTTGAGAGTGCCTCCCGAAGGGCTGTCCATGTGACGGTCCGAGTTCTGTGGGTCCTCCCGGAGGGCTGTCCGTGACACCGTCCGGGGGACTGTCCGACCGCCTCCCGGAGGGCTGTCTGAATGGCGGATGAGGGTATATATCCTCGTGGTTGGGAGGTTGTAAATCCTAGCTGCGGGTATCTGCACCGCCGATCGCCATCGACTCTACTTCCGCTGCGCTACGAGTCGGTAACGAAAAAGATCAAACCTTGTATGCAGTCTCCATAGTGGTCCTGGGCTGGTGCGTAGGTCGGAATTTTTTTGTTTTCTGCTGCGTTACCCTACAGTGGCATCATGAGCCTTGCTATGCGTAGATGTAGGTTGCGATCTAGAATACATGGAGATGTATGGGTGTTGCACAATATAATTAGGTAGTAGATGAGTTCTATTACTGAAAATTATTTGTGCTGGTAGCAGATGAAATCTGTTACCCGATGTTCTTGTTGCTTCCCTTGAATTTGTGTAGTCCTGATCTTGACAGCATTGTGGAATCTCACAAAGTTCTGGCAATCTGTGATCCTTTCATGCTGCTCCTGAGTATGCTGATTGACAGATCAATGAAGTGCTAACAGTTCTTTGGGTTCCACTTTAGTTAAAGAAAGATGGATGTTTCGCAGACGAAAGGGCATTGCAGATATGATCTGCACCGGGGTCATGCGTATGACGAAGTTCAGTATGGGGCTCGAGATTTTATTATCTCGTGTTTCATACACCCCGCGAAGTTAATTTAGCGACTTGAATTATCATACTTGATGATGGACGTTGGTAGCTTCGGTTTGTTTCGAAACCTTAGAAGCCACGAAAAACAAGTTTTTGCTAAACCGATTAGAGGCGTCTAACTTCCCCCCCCCCCCCCCCCCCCCCCCCCCCCCCCCCCCCCCCCCCCCCCCCCCCCCCCCCCCCCCCCCCCCCCCCCCCCCCCCCCCCCCCCCCCCCCCCCCCCCCCCCCCCCCCCCCCCCCCCCCCCCCCCCCCCCCCCCCCCGATGTATGTTATGAATATTGATAATAATACATTATACCTCAGTATTTACTTTCATGATTCATTTTAGAATTTTACACACTCTAGCCCATTGCACAATGTTTGTTGCAAAAGGGTTGTTCATAGAAGAACAATTGTTGTTCAGTATTATGAACTTTAAATGACCTGCGTGTCAACCTTGTTGTAATGCATTATTTTATTAGCTATAGAGATAGTAATATTATCTGGTGCATCAACAAGGTGGTAGCAATCTTCGTGAAGGTGAACACCGACGCGAATGCCAGAGACAAAGAAATACAAGATTTCTCTGTCAGAAAGGGCTATACCATATCATGCTATTATGAATTGCCTGAGATGTTTATCCCTTATGATGCACCCTTCTTGATTGCGCAGTAGTCGCTTTTATTAGGGTGATCTCTCACTTAAATATCAAGTAGTTAGTGTTCTCCCAAGTGTAGCACCGTCTACAACACGTATCTTTTCGGGGTGCGCCATGTACACATGAGCACGAACGATTAGAGAAGTGCAAGGCGGGTGAAGGTCAGACCTCACTACGTGATCACTTGGTTGTCTTGACGTTCAGACAGAGCAGTCCTGAGCTCGGAACACGTGCATCGAAAGATGGACAAGAGTCACATAGAGATGTGATTGGCAAGTTGGCCTACCGATTAAAATTCACGTCATCAGTGATGAACCCGTCAATGGCGTTGAATTTAAATGCGGATCTTGAATCACTCACAATCAATTATGAGAGATATTGATTTGAGTGGGAGCGCACTATTGAATTAACTTGTTTAATTCTCAGTGCAATTAATTTTGAACACTGTCTAAGTGTGATTTGCATAATAGTTGTAGAATAATGGCTCGCGTTTCCATCTTCCCTATTTAAATTGAATAGCTGTTAAATATCTGGTTAAATCTTTACGGTTGGTAACGTAATGTGAGGATTGTCCTCTAGAGTGCCGAGAAGGACTTGTCCTATTGCATGCTTTCGGTATTCTCCCGCTAATGCTATGGATCATGTGACTCTCGTCCTTCGATCCAAAAAGCCAGAATTCCATTTCAGTCAAAGTGCAATATGTTTGTTTCCATGAGATCCAAACTTTGAAAGTTTGGATAGTTATGAGATATTCATGGAATCTGAAAATCATTTTCAGAGACAGACAAAGGCTAAAAGATATGAGATATCCAAAGCAATGTTTGTTTGCAAAATATTAGTAAAAGTGTTTACTGGGCATTTGAGTGATAAAAGAGGGATCCAGAAGAACGCCTATCATATGATGAAAGGTGAATAAAACAACAACTTAAAGACAAAGGAAGTGTCCGAAGGGTGTTAGTGAAACTTTCACGCCTAGGAAGTCCGGTGCTAACGTCACTCTTAAGTTGAGTGATTCTTTTGAGAGTAGGAGAAATACTGAAAGTTAAACTGTTAGAAGTATAAAGGCAATAAGAGAGAAGACTGAAATATCCAGCTCATGTATGAATGTCATACAAGTTTTTAATGTATAGAAGGCTGGTCAAAGAAATAGTTCTTGGGAATTATGATTAAATTATTAATCACTGATTCTTGGGTATTGTGAGTTAATCACAAAGATACCCGCTCGATTGCATTCTGTTGCAACTTGATGTAAGAACTACTATGGCCTGAAAGACTAGCCAGGAATGAGGTTGAGATACCCCCCCCCCCCCCCCCCCCCCCCCCCCCCCCCCCCCCCCCCCCCCCCCCCCCCCCCCCCCCCCCCCCCCCCCCCCCCCCCCCCCCCCCCCCCCCCCCCCCCCCCCCCCCCCCCCCCCCCCCCCCCCCCCCCCCCCCCCCCCCCCCCCCCCCCCCCCCCCCCCCCCCCCCCCCCCCCCCCCCCCCCCCCCCCCCCCCCCCCCCCCCCCCCCCCCCCCCCCCCCCCCCCCCCCCCCCCCCCCCCCCCCCCCCCCCCCCCCCCCCCCCCCCCCCCCCCCCCCCCCCCCCCCCCCCCCCCCCCCCCCCCCCCCCCCCCCCCCCCCCCCCCCCCCCCCCCCCCCCCCCCCCCCCCCCCCCCCCCCCCCCCCCCCCCCCCCCCCCCCCCCCCCCCCCCCCCCCCCCCCCCCCCCCCCCCCCCCCCCCCCCCCCCCCCCCCCCCCCCCCCCCCCCCCCCCCCCCCCCCCCCCCCCCCCCCCCCCCCCCCCCCCCCCCCCCCCCCCCCCCCCCCCCCCCCCCCCCCCCCCCCCCCCCCCCCCCCCCCCCCCCCCCCCCCCCCCCCCCCCCCCCCCCCCCCCCCCCCCCCCCCCCCCCCCCCCCCCCCCCCCCCCCCCCCCCCCCCCCCCCCCCCCCCCCCCCCCCCCCCCCCCCCCCCCCCCCCCCCCCCCCCCCCCCCCCCCCCCCCCCCATTTTGATGTATGTAGTTCAATAAATGTTGTTGCAAGTAGTGGATTTATCTATATTCAGAAATGACTCAAGTAGATATATGGATATTTACTTGATGAGACGTAAGTCTGGATCTTTGGAAATCATTCGAAAGGTTTTAAAAAATGGAGTTGAAGTTATTGTAACAAGAAAATTATGTTTCTACAATTCGATTGCAGAAAGAAATATTTGAGTTACAAGTTTAGTGAATGTCTGATGAGTTGTGAAAGGGGTTTCATAACTTGCACCTCCCGGAACACCACTGCAAGTGGAATGTCCGTGAAGATGTAATCAAACCATTTATGACATGGTAAGATCAAAGATGACATAAATAAATTTGCCATTATCCCTTTTAAAAGTGATGCTTTAGAGACTGTGGCTTTTACACTGAAAAGAGCTCCATCGGGTCTATTGAAATGATGCCATGGTATGGTACGCCCAACCATGTCATATCTTTTCTTAACATTTGGAATATGGGGCTTGTGTAAAAGGTTACAAACCTATTCCAAATCAGACAAGTGCTACTTTGTAGGTTATCCCAACTAATTGGGTATTCCCCCCTCACTATACCGAGGCAAATAGGTTTGCCACAAAGAACGGTATGCTTTTTGAAGAAAATGGTTCTTTCAAAAAGGTGAGTGGGAGAACAATGCAACTCGACAAGATAACATTATCTTCGTCATCAGATCAAAGGAAAGAGACCTTGGAAGTAATTCCATAGCTTCCTACTGTGACTGATACGAAAGTCTCTACAATAAAATGTATGGACTTCGGTCAAACTTGCAGCTGAACCACGTAGGCAAGGCTCGTGCAAACCTCTCTGGTGCGCAAACGAGATATTTTTGTTAGACAATAGTATACCTACGATACACAAGGAAGCGTTGATGGGCCCTAACTGCGGAATTGGCTAAATGCCAATACAATCCGAGATAGTTTCCATATAAATGTTTCAAGATTAAAATCTTGATACACCTTTCGGAAGACTTAGAGTCTAATGAATATTTATGGAACTAAAAACTGATACGGATAAAAATATTTTATCCATAAAGCTCGACTTGTTGCAATAACAAGTTCAAGGAGTTGACTATGATGAGGTTGTTTCACCGTAGCGATGCTTAAAGTCGGTTCGGGTTGAACTAGCAATTAATACATATTTCAAATCATGAGATATGAAACAAGGATGACAAAAGGATGTCCATCTGATGGAAATGAAACCAAGGACTTGCATGTGTTATAGTCCAAGGTATTTTATCAAACCAGAGGATGCTAGTAAGTGTGCAAACTTCAGAGTTCTAGTGATGGACAGAAGAGAGCAAAATGGAGTAGGAATCTTCGTGTTTAGATGAAATGGTCAAAGGGGTTTGACTTCATCAATGGGTAACGAAGATGCTTGTGATTCAAGAAAGTAAGTGGGAGCATAATAATATTTCTAAATACCTTGTGTGCTTGACACATTGTTAAATGGAAATAAATTTCTTGACATGAATTAGGACTTCATTTGAAAATAGTTTTTCGATGAAGTGCTTGCGCTAAATAGCCTTGATATTAGGCATGATGATCTATGGAGATAGATTTACCTAATGGGGCTAAGCAATGAATACATATTGACAAGATGCTAAAACTTTTTAGCATTTAAAATGCCAAGGAGTGATTCTTGCTGAAGTCACATGGAAAGAGTTTTGCAAGACTCGGTGTCCCAAAACACTGATGGAGCAAAATACATGATGGAGATTGCACACACTCTTGTGTTTGGATTAATCATGTATTCCATGGTATGTAAAACAACCAGATATGTCCAATACTCCAAAGATGTTGCGAGTATGGATACCAAAGTGATCAAAGTACTGATCATGGGACAACAGCGAAAGATGTCATTGAGTACTAGAATAGTACTGATGACATATTTTCTCGCAAGCAGAGATTATGAAGTGCTCATTGTAAGTAATTACATCGATATAGTCTTCATCAATGCTCCATGCGATTTTCGATTTAAATAAAGGGTTTTGTGTAATACATAATATGGTGGCACGGTAGTTGGAAATTGTTCCAAATAAGATACTGTGGCGAATTCTATAACAGAGGCGAAGTATGTTGCCGCTTTTTAAGTGACAAAGAAGATGTTGAATCATATAGTTCATTCATGAACTTAGTATGGTTCCAAGATGGCTTTTGTCAATGGGACACTACTGCATGTAGTTGCTCCATAACTCAGTCTGAGGAATCCAGGTTCGACCTGTGATTCACATACATACAAAGCCAAGTCCACACAAAATATGAATTTTGTGAAAGCGTCAAAACGTGATGATATGCAAAGATACACACGGAGCTGAAGTCGTCAGATCCGTTGGACATCAGGCTATACCACATGCGAAGCATATTTACACCAATGTGCCATAGGTGTAAAGTGCATTAGCATTAACTAGATTATTGATTCTAGTGCAACTGGGAGTCTGTAGGAGATATGCCCTAGAGGCAATAATAAATGTTATTGATTATCTCCCTGTTCGTAATTAGGTTTATGTTCCATGCTATAACTGCAATGATTCTCGAGTCTGCAAATAAAACGATGCTTGGAGGGAAACTCATGTGCACGTGTGGGATAATAAATGGTAAAATGAATTCCTAGTCAAGCCTCTATGACTGGCTCAAGTATTGCATGATGATCCTGTTTTCCTGATCATGGGCATGACTATGCCGGCAATTTTGAGGGCACAATTGTTAGTAGAACACTTGTGTTAAATCGACTCGAATTGATGTTATGCTATGAGAATACATTCGTCACAAGTTAATGGTTAATAACACAGAGAAGTTAACGTTTGCATGATTCCTTAGACCATGAGAGTATCGAGTTTCTTCATGCTGATTCATGAACTTTGGGGTTTGTTAAACGGCATCCGTAATTGGATGGCTATTACGGCGGCTTACAGGTTCATGGGAAAGTATGTCAAGTAACTTGATAGCTCAAGATTGGGATTTGCTCCACCGACGATGGAGAGATATCTCTGGGCCCTCTCGGCGTTACGGTATCCATCATCGTCTGGCCAGACACAGGGTGATTTGATCACATGGATGCCGGAACACGAAACAAGAAAAGAGAACAATACCGATAACGAGGTAACTGGCATAGTGGACAAGGAATTGTTCCACAGGGATGCCAACATGTCTCACCTCGGGTATTTGTAACATATCGCGAAGCAACAGGAATAGCACACGGCAACTGGAGGTTCACTCGAATATTCATTCGTGTTGGTATAGGGGTCAATATGGGCGTCCATGACTCCGATGTTGATCATTGATTGGAAGGGGTTCCAGGTCATGTCTATACTTCACCGAACCTATAGGGTCACACGCTTAAGGATCATCTATCTGCTAAATACTTGACAGGGAGTCTGAGAGAGAGTTTTCGAAAAAAGTTTTTTGGAAACAGCGGAAAAGTTCCAAAGAGAGAGGTCGCCGGATGAGTTCCGGTGAAACTGAAAAGTTGTTTCAGAGGATACCATAAAGTCAAATTGGTTTCAGCACATACCTGATAATTCTTGGAGGGTGCCAGAATCATTTTGGAAACTTCTTGGAATTTTCCGAGATGAAAACCGGAAATGTTCCGGAGCTGCCAGAACCAGTTCAGATGCTTTTCGCAGATGAAAATCACTAAATCGGAATTGTTCTGGAACGCGTTGAAAATTATTTTAGTGGGTACTTGAAATGTTCTAAGCCCATATAAATATTTTTAGTTCGAACGGACGCTGAAAAATGTCGTTGTGAATAGTGAAAGTGCTTTTTGGGTTACTTTTTGGAAAGCCACTTGTTTGGGCTTTATCCCAAAAGATCTAGGGATGACATGGATGGATTGGGAGGCCCCATGGGGGTCCCCCAAGGGGTGTTGCCGGCCACACTTGGGGCTCCACCATGGAGCCCCTCTTGTTCCTTGGTTTCACCTTTATGCCCTTGGTGGAAGGACTTCATTCATGTACTTTTGGGTTTTATTGTAAAACCACCCTACCCCTTGGGATTTCCTATAAATAGAGGTGGAGGGGCAGCCCTCCACACTCATCCATTCTCACATATACATGCCATGCAATGATCTGGCTTCTCTCTCCCTCCCAGCGAAATAGTTTCGTAGAGCCGAAAGGCTGTCTGGGTTCCGGTGGGAACTAGTTCTGGATGGCGAAGCCCTGCCAGATAGATGACACCGTATGTGTGCAACTCTATAGAGAGGTCGTAGTTTCGATCTTAGTGCCCGAGGGGCTGTTCGAGATTGCCTCCCGAAGGGCTGTCCAAGTGACGGTCTGAGTTCTGTGGGTCCTCCCGGAGGGCTGTCTGCGACACCGTCCGGGGGACTGTCCGACCGCCTCCCGGAGGGCTGTCCGAATGGCGGATGAGGGTATACATCCTCGCAGTTGGGAGGTTGTAAATCCTAGCTGCGGGGATCTGCACCGCCGATCGTCATCGACTCTACTTCCTCTGCGCTAGGAGTCGGTAACGAAAAAGATCAAACCTTGTATGCAGTCTCCATAGTGGTCCTGGGCTGGTCCGTAGGTCGGAAAAATTTTGTTTTCTGCTGCGTTACCCCACAACTACTGCTCTTCAGAGCGGTACTACCGGCTGACTGTCTGGGCGCATATATAAAGGGCATGGGATGAAGGGGTATTCTATTTTCCCCTTCGCGCCCGTCCTTCTTCTGTACCCTAGCCGCCAGTTGCTTCGCCCATTGCCCCAGAGCGCCCTCAGGCAATCCGGATCGGTCGGCCCTTCATCGGATCCGCTCCGTGGAGGTTGCCTCCCCTTCGATCCCCTCTCATGGATACCGGTAATGCCCTGTTTCCTCTTGTTCTTAGGGTTCTTGTTGTTGAATCCTCTCTCTAGGGCATTGCTTGTACTCCCGCATTTTTGGCCAAATGATTGGTGGGAGAGATCCTTATAAACTCCTCGTTTACTTGTGTGTAGTTAGAAGTAGGAACATTGCATCTAGATTCAAGATAGGGCTGTGCCCGTTCTTCAACTCGGCAGATCCGCTCTCAGCGGTACTGTCGGGCCCCTTTCTGGAATAAATCATAGAAAAGCCCTAAGTCACACCAGCCCCAAGATCACCACAACTGCTGGACTTCCTTGATACAGATAACCAGTACAATATATTAATATTACACAAGGTTGAGTCAGAGGCTCAACAACATTATTACAAACTTGCCAATATATGGCAGAGGTGGGATACGACAGTGGTGTGGTGGTGATACAATACTGGTACAATAAAATAAGGTCAAGCGTCAGTGTGAGGCTTGACTATTTTATTTGTGTAGTGGAAGCTCAGGGGATGATACAAGTGGTAGACTCCTATTACACAGGTTGACTGACTGGGACTCCTCTAAGCATCGGGCTCGCTAGCGTAATCCTCCTCCACAGGCTCGTCCTCCTCCAAGTCTGGCCAAGTAAATAGCCAAGGACAAGCCAGTGAGTACGTTGGAATGTACTCGCAAACATTATGAACAAAAGATATAATGAAAAGCATATGCTCAAGTTGGATCATAATAAAATGCTCATGCTGACTAAAATCCTGGTCATGACATGACAATATATATAAACATGTTAGCCATGAACAATCTGATTAACATTAAAAGTGATGAATGCCACGGGTAGTCTGGCCAGCCCAAGTGACATTCAGAAAATAAAATAAGAGAGTTGCCAATCGGGCATCCACAAGAGTAGTGGCGTGACAAACCGCCTGTGAACTCGAGGGACACCACGAAGAGGTCTTTAAAAGAAATGCCAATCAGGCATCCACAAGAGTAGTGGCGTGACAAACCGCCTGTGATCTCAAGGGACACCACGTAGAGGTCTTGAAAAGAAATGCCAGTCGGGGTCAAGTGACACCACGGTCGGACTTGAAAAGAAATGCCAATCGGGTGTCCACAAGAGTAGTGGCGGGACCGCCTGTAAACTCGAGGGACGACGCAAAAGGTCTTGAGAAATAAAACTGGATGTCCGGGGTAGTCTAGCCAGCCCCTGAGACACTAAGAAAAATAAAATAAGAGAATGGGTTAGTCCACAGTAATAAGCATAACCATAAAATAATCCCAGCAATATTATTCAGATTAACCAAGACAGAGCTAGTGATGATAGAGATATCCTGCAAGTAGTTCAGGCTCAAATTAATTATTTTCCTCCGGAGACCGACACCGGGACCGACACTTGACCCACCTAGCTACGCCCTTTGACCGAGGACACGGCTATTCGAATAGGTTTAACTCTGCAGAGGGTGTACTCTTTACCCACGTGCATGGAATTCCTTTAGTCAGCACCGTGGCACTGGCTAATTTCCACTACGGTCTTTGGGTTGAAAACACACCTGACCCGCACACACCAGATTATCCGTCAGGATGCCAGGAATCACCCAAAGCATCGTTACAGAAAAACTCTAAGTCGGGGAGACAACAATCTCGAGTAGCATGGGATCACTATTAATACGCGCGGATTCCAAGGGGGACCCCCTCTCGGCTACACTAGCCGGTAACACCCATGCCCCCTGACCCGATGACAGGATTTAGTCCAAGGCCTTGGAAACCCTCATCGTGGCCCTCTGTACGGTGTGTACCTAGTCAGGGGTTAACAACTTACTCAGCCGCAGATTCCTTGCGGAAGGGCCCGTGGCAGCACGGGATCCAGCTAGGTGTAACGGAACAAGACTCGATCTAGGCCGACTCAGGAGGTGTTAATTAACATCACCGGATATTTCCACAAGGTCGAATGACACCACCGTGTCAAAAATATTGGCCCGTGCCCACCGGCACATCCAAGTCAGGAGACACTCCCCTGAATACTCACAGTTTTGCCATGTTAGAAAGAATCTTTACTTGAGTGAAGTGCAAGGCATGGGTAAGAAGATGATATGACCGAACATGCATGCATTTGTGATATACGGTGCAATACCAACGGAATGCAAACATGCAAATGCAAAATGCAATCACCATATCCCAAGTTCAATAATGCTTGCCTTGTCCAAAGTAGTCAGGTGAAAACCCTTCAAAATTCTCGGCAAAGTTTCCCCCTTCTTTTTCTGAAAATTCAAATTTAACTCAAATTAAAAAAAATGACCACAGTACAAAAAGTTGTCTCAAAACATTTTTAAATAAATACTAAAAAAACTAGAGAGAAAAATAAGAATAACAGAAAAAGAACCAAGTCATTTAGACTTGCGGTTAAAAAGTTATAAGGGTTTTAAAACCAGGGTCCTTTCTGTAAAAGTCCAGTCCCTGTGCGTTTTATAAAGAAAATGCTCCGGTTGGAATTACGCTTCTCAGCGTGGAAGACGTAAAAGCGGAGATTACGCTTTCGTTTTAGCTAGAGAAAAAGAAAAGGAAAACGCGGGGTGGGGTCCACCCGTCAGGTTCAAAATGTGAACCCGCGCGCCGAAGCAGAGAGGAGACGGCATTCGCCGGCGGTGATCGCCGGGGTCTTGGAGGGCGGCGATGGTCGAAACACGACCAGGGAGGAGTGCCGCGTCGAAGGGAGGTGGTGGTGGTCGCCGGAGAGCACCTGAATGCCGGCGAGGTCGGCGACGGCGGACGGTGGCTCGGGTGGTGCGGGGTCTCGCCGGAGAGAGCTCGGGGAGTGAAATTGAAGTGGGGGATCGATGTTTTGGTGGAGTATATGACTACTGGCAAGATTTGGGCAGTTGTGGTGGAGTGATGACGACGAACGGACCGGGGACAGTGGCGGCGGGGCGGTGATCGGAGAGTGGGAAGATGACCTCCTCGAGGTCGGGGAGGAGTTCTGGAGGGTGATTGGGACGTGGTGGAGTTGAGTTGTGTTCTGAACGGAGCTCGGGGGATCCTTTTATAGGGGATCCGAGGCGATTCGGCGAGGTCCGGATCACGCCGGAGTTATGGTGGTCGGCGAGGTCGGTTTGGGCGGTGGCCGTGGTCGGTGAGTGTCAGTGAGGGTGGAGGAAGCTGCCCGAAGCGCCAGCGCAGACGGGCTCGGGCTCGGTGGCTTTATCCACGGCGAGGTCGGTGGACGGGTGCGGCGGATGTCGCCCATCTCCGGTGACTGACAGGGGGCCAAGGGCGGCGTGATCAGCATGGAGGGAGTGCGGATGAGGTGCCGCGTGTGAGTAGTTAGGTGAGGAAGGTCAGCGAGAGAGTGAATATGGCGGGCACCGCGTGGATCAGTTCGGCTTGCCGCCGCCGCCGAGGACGGAGGCAGGTGCACCGGCCTCCCACTGTGTTGTCGGCGGTGAGGCACTGACGAGGAGGGTCCAGGGCGGCGCAGTTACGAGGGAGGAGGCGTGGATGAGTAGGCATGGAGGTGGAGTGCAGTGCACGGCGCCGTCGGGCTGCCATTGAACCAAATTCAGTTTACTGAATTTTTGGACAGCAATGAACAGTACGCCCTTAAGGTGTTTGATAGAATGCCAAAAGGTGCTAGGGATTTTAGGATTTTGTGGGGATTTTTGTGGTAATGTATGGATGCTCAAAAATGAGTTTGGCAGAGTTTGGGAATTTTTGGATCAATTAAAAATGTGTTCAGACCAGAAATATTGAATCTGGTCCAAATTTGAATAGAGTGGAATTTGAAATTTTTGAACTGTGGTGCCCCATTTTTTTTTTGAGAAATGGGTTGTGGGTACCTTATATTTGTTGGGATAATTTTGGTGGAGGTGCAATCCTTGCAGAAAAGGTGGTTCCTTTGTAAACCAAAGGTATGATGGAATATGAGAATTCCAACCTTGAAATTTATTTGGATGGTGAAAAACATTTTTGTGGGGTAGGAAGGAGTTGGGTTCTGCCCTAGATGAGGTGAGTGACTTCTGGGATAAAGTTGGAGTGGAAGAAAATTTTGTTGGGTGGATTTTTGAGCAGGGCTAAAAGGGAGGTGAAAAGGGTATTTGAAAATTTGATTATCCCCAAAACTTTTCTTGCTGAAAAATAATTGTTTGAAACCCCCCCCCCCCCAAATTAACTATCCATAAAATTTAAACCTTACAAACCAGAATATTCAAGAAAATTGAAACCAAAATAAAATTTGAAAAGGTTTTCAAATTGAAGAAAGGTGATATAG
Organism: Thinopyrum obtusiflorum; assembly: GCA_036873465.1. NCBI lineage: Eukaryota > Viridiplantae > Streptophyta > Magnoliopsida > Poales > Poaceae > Thinopyrum > Thinopyrum obtusiflorum. Next base: position 36,734 of record JAAAWM010010734.1, on the reverse strand, counting down.
TCATAAATGATTTTCAAAACTTTTATTTTTAAAAGAAAGACTTTCAAATATTCAGAAAAAGGGAGACTCGCGAGGTGGTGATCCCTACCAAAGCCACTCGCCGGGAGAAGTCTACTGCTGCCAAGCAGCGTGCTGCGTTGCCAATGCACAAATGGATGCTTCAGGACCCCCCCCCCCCCCCCCCCCCCCCCCCCCCCCCCCCCCCCCCCCCCCCCCCCCCCCCCCCCCCCCCCCCCCCCCCCCCCCCCCCCCCCCCCCCCCCCCCCCCCCCCCCCCCCCCCCCCCCCCCCCCCCCCCCCCCCCCCCCCCCCCCCCCCCCCCCCCCCCCCCCCCCCCCCCCCCCCCCCCCCCCCCCCCCCCCCCCCCCCCCCCCCCCCCCCCCCCCCCCCCCCCCCCCCCCCCCCCCCCCCCCCCCCCCCCCCCCCCCCCCCCCCCCCCCCCCCCCCCCCCCCCCCCCCCCCCCCCCCCCCCCCCCCCCCCCCCCCCCCCCCCCCCCCCCCCCCCCCCCCCCCCCCCCCCCCCCCCCCCCCCCCCCCCCCCCCCCCCCCCCCCCCCCCCCCCCCCCCCCCCCCCCCCCCCCCCCCCCCCCCCCCCCCCCCCCCCCCCCCCCCCCCCCCCCCCCCCCCCCCCCCCCCCCCCCCCCCCCCCCCCCCCCCCCCCCCCCCCCCCCCCCCCCCCCCCCCCCCCCCCCCCCCCCCCCCCCCCCCCCCCCCCCCCCCCCCCCCCCCCCCCCCCCCCCCCCCCCCCCCCCCCCCCCCCCCCCCCCCCCCCCCCCCCCCCCCCCCCCCCCCCCCCCCCCCCCCCCCCCCCCCCCCCCCCCCCCCCCCCCCCCCCCCCCCCCCCCCCCCCCCCCCCCCCCCCCCCCCCCCCCCCCCCCCCCCCCCCCCCCCCCCCCCCCCCCCCCCCCCCCCCCCCCCCCCCCCCCCCCCCCCCCCCCCCCCCCCCCCCCCCCCCCCCCCCCCCCCCCCCCCCCCCCCCCCCCCCCCCCCCCCCCCCCCCCCCCCCCCCCCCCCCCCCCCCCCCCCCCCCCCCCCCCCCCCCCCCCCCCCCCCCCCCCCCCCCCCCCCGGTGAGGAGATCTACTGAGCCCTGGGGCGTTAGCTTCACTCTTTTCCTTTTTGGTGTCTTGATGCCAAAGGGGGAGAGAGCTCTATTAGGTCACGGGAGTTGCATGGGTTCTTTTGCAGTTGCTTTCTTCAGTTGATCTATTTGCTTTGCTTTCAAGTGTCTTGTGAACTTGTCCTGTGATGTGACTATGTGCATGGTGTGAGACATGCGTCCCTTATCTTTTTATCTATGCGCTTATCTATCAGTAGAGCTTGCGTGTTACTGGTGCCCTTATCTTTTGCTCTACTGTTCTGTTCTGCAAATACGTGCTTTTTGTTTGTTATTTTGTTTTGTTGTCACTTGTTGGTCTATAAAATCTTGGGGGAGCATTGATCCTAGTGTGAGCATTTTGCATTCCAAAAGCAAACTATAAATAGTGCTCACACTCAGGGGGAGCCCCGTCTATATTTTCTAGATCTCCCGTGCTATTCGTGTGGTTGTCATCATCCACCAAAAAGGGGGAGATTGTAAGGGCATTTCCTTCCTTAGGGTTTTGGTGATGATGACAATACACGTGTGGACTAATCGTGCGTCCTAGTTTTCTCAGGTACACATTGTGTGGCGCAAGACGGTTAGGCCTTCCCTCTATGCGGAAAAGATCGAAGACGGAGTTTCCGACGTTTGTATTCCTGTGGTCGTAAGAAATCCGTACTATTAAGAGGGAATCCACATCGGAAGGTATTGGGTGAATCAATGCACGTACACATTCTTTGCACCCACCATATACCTTCTGTTCGAGGAGAGAGAGGTTCCCAAAAGTCCTCTGTGTCTGTGCAATTCTGCTCATGGCGGTAGTACCGCTCTCTTGAGCTGTTGTACCGCTGGCATGCAGTTCCGGTCAAACCACCGCTCCAAGTACCGCTCAGGGGTGATACCCTTCTGTACCGGGTACGGTGGTAGACCGGTGGTGGAGCGGAAGTTCCGGTTTGTCTTGACAAACCGGTACTACCGGTGTTCAGGGCGGTAGTACCGCCTGGAACTCCACCACCCAGCAATTGCTGGTCCAGCGGTAGCTCCGGCCCAACCACCGCTCTAACTACCGGCCTGGGGTGAAAACCTACTGGATGTGATGCGGTAGCCGAGCGGTGGTGGAGCGGTAGTTCCGGTTTGCTCCGGCATACCGGTACTACCAGTAGCTCCACCGGAAGTACCGCCCTGGTGCCCTAGCAGGGGTTTCCCACATCCACCGGTTGTACCGGTGGTCATTGCGGAAGTACCGCTCCTATGTGTTTCTGCGCATAACGGTTGGATTTGAGGGGACCCTATAAAAGGAGGTGCTTCTCCCACCTCCCACCTAGCTCTTGCCTCTCTCTCTCCTCCATTAATGCCCTTGAAGCTTTCTTGCCCGATCTCTCTCTCTAGCCACTCAAACTTGTTGATTTGCTAGGGATTGAAGGAGGAGACCTAGATCTACACTCTCACCAAAGGAAACTTGATTCCCCCATACTTTCTTGTGTGGATTTTGTTACTCTTGGGTGCTTGAGCACCCTAGACGGAAGAGGTCACTTCGGAGCCACATTCCATTGTGGTGAAGCTCCGGGGTTTCGTTGGGAGCCTCCAATTAAGTTGTGGAGAGAGCCCCAACCTTGTCCCCCCCCCCCCCCCCCCCCCCCCCCCCCCCCCCCCCCCCCCCCCCCCCCCCCCCCCCCCCCCCCCCCCCCCCCCCCCCCCCCCCCCCCCCCCCCCCCCCCCCCCCCCCCCCCCCCCCCCCCCCCCCCCCCCCCCCCCCCCCCCCCCCCCCCCCCCCCCCCCCCCCCCCCCCCCCCCCCCCCCCCCCCCCCCCCCCCCCCCCCCCCCCCCCCCCCCCCCCCCCCCCCCCCCCCCCCCCCCCCCCCCCCCCCCCCCCCCCCCCCCCCCCCCCCCCCCCCCCCCCCCCCCCCCCCCCCCCCCCCCCCCCCCCCCCCCCCCCCCCCCCCCCCCCCCCCCCCCCCCCCCCCCCCCCCCTAGTCAACCATATCGATCCTTTCAACCTCTAATACCAAAATTTGTTTCAACCTATCCTGTATTTGTTTCAAATGTGAGTATGTTTTATTATTTCAAAATGAATCCACAATTATGAATCTATGTCATACCGCACTACATCCATGTGCCAGACGAGATCCCATGTAATTCATAATGTAGTGCAACATGTAGAAGGAACTGTCGAAACTGCCAGAATACATTGTCACAGTAATCAACACATAAATTTGCTCACTTCTTCAAATGCAAAATGAGGTGGTACCTGTTGATGTCCTTCTCAAGGAAGCTCTGATAAATGAATTTAAATAACCTATAAACATTTATATGCCATCCATCAAAGAACCTATAAACACATCTAGACAGAGCCTCAATCAAGCTGTAGCACATCTAGACAGAACGGTCATCAGGCATGACATTAACCTAGCTGAATGATTAAGGTCTGTGTGCACCAGCTTCTTAATCCAGTCTACTCCTTCAAGTCCCATCTTTCTTATTAAAACCTGTTGCTCTACAGAAAGTTTATGATACAGTTTGTGCAGATCCAATGGCCCGAATCTGAACTGTTCTTTAGCTCTGTTACCACTACCACAACATTCTGCTTTACTGCTTCCAGATTCTTCTAATGGGCAAGAATCCTTAACAAGATCTATCGGGTTACTACTACTCAAGCCATCACCAGTGATCAAATCTCCCTTACCTGTTTCATGTGCAGATCTAGCAGGCGCTACCACAGTTACCACTTCCTGACAGTTTTTTTCAACAAGTTACTGATGAAACTGAACTACGTTTCTAACCCTATATAATCGCGAACTCATCAAGATAGAGATTTCTTACCTTAGATGCAGACAGTTCCGCCATTCCATCCACCCCATTGATATTTCTTCCTCTCCCTGAGACACAGAGCGGCTGTTTGCTTGACTTGGGAGGAGGACTGTTCAGAAGAATGGATGGACTGAATGCGTGTTGTAGCTTAACCCCAACAATGCCACCGACGCTCCAATTAAAGGATGACCAACCAACCACCAGAATTTGCTCGTCTTCCATTTTGTTACTGCTACCGAACTTACCACTGGGCGATTATCTTATACTAATGCTTGTGTGATTACATTGCATGCCAACAGTACGTGTACAAAAAGGTTATGTTGTAACTATACTGAATGTCTCAGAAATATTATGGGCTTTAATGTTTAATTATTAACATTTAATTCGATAGTTTAGCAAACCATAATAAATACATTTAATCTTTTATGTTAACACAATATAAGAATGTTTCCTTACCATGAGACCGAAAAAAGTGATTAGTTATTTGTTTCCTCATGTAATTACATTTGATTTAAGTTATACGTACCATCGTTTTAATAGTTTCTGTTTGCCTAATATAAGTATACATGAGTGTCCAGGCATCAGATCATTTTTCTCTTCCTGACGGCTGGAACCCTAGCCGCCGCCAGGAGAGTCCATCTTTTCAGCGCCGTCCTCTGGCGGCTCCTCTCCGCCAGCAACCTCAGTCGTCGGTAGTAGGGGGGTCGCCGGATCCACGCGTGTGAATCGTTTTTACTCCTTTTGTAGTCTTGGTTTTTAGGCTATTCATCGTCTTGGCTTCGGCGGCGACGATGACGGAGCTGAATAAAGATTCTTCGGATCCTTCCCTGACGAGGCCATCGGTCCTATGGTTGGGGATGGATTTGGAAACCAGTCTGTTCAAGCAAGGATGGCATGGCGGCGGCGGCATCCTCGTGGTGGACCTGTGTCCTCGGGCTCCGCCGTTGCGACGGCGTTTGCTCTAGCATCGGCGCGGAGCTTGGGAGGTAGTCCAGGAGCGGATGCAGATTGGGGTCTGCATCGACGACATCTGGAAGACAGAACGCGTGTTGGGTTCGTGGTTCGTGGATGGCAGGTATGGTTTCCTCCTTTGGCGTCTTAGTCGTGGTGGGGTGCCAGATCTGGAGTTCGATGGCGTGTCCGGGGTGTTGCCCCGGTCTGATTCGTTCAACGACAATGGCTTCACTTTTGATGAGTCACCTTGGAGGTCGGCAAAGCTGCATATCAGCGATGGAGCCGCGTCGAGCTCGGGTGAGGAGGTGATCCGTTATTGTTTTCTTTGGTGGCTGATGTGGTGGTGCCGGAGACAGGTGACGGGTGTTAGTGTCAAGCTCAAAGATGTTCTGCTATCTTTTCAGTTTTGTCATGTCGGTTTTTACGTGATTTGTACTTTGTTCTTTATTATATGAATGAGACATGTATTACCATGAAAAAAAAGTATACATGACCAACGATTTACCTAATCTGAAACGCAGGCAAAAATCACGCGGCTGGTAACAAAGTTAAGATTTCTATCTGCTCTGACGAGGGCATCGGGCGTGCAAAAAGTTTTGCGTGTCCCAGCACCACAGCATTTAAAGTCCAAGGACGGAAACGCGTCTGGACACTATGCTAGATACTGTACTGTCCTTTTCTTCGACTCGTACAACACTGTTCTGCATATGTATATGCCACTTTCCAATTCTAAAGCACACCGTATAGACTGAAATGCTACTTTAGCTACACATCGTGATGCACTTATTGACGAAGAGGATACCGGGGACATATGTCCCCATAGACCAAACGTTCGCGTCCCACTGGCGGCACTAGGAGTGAGACGTAGTGATGCCAAGGCCATATATTTATGCATATATGTAGATAAACTACACTTAATCACGAGCCTATTAGCGCAGCATGTTTAAATTAAAGGGCGATTTTTATTAATTTATAGTGTAGCATCAAGAGCACCATATATGTATGTATGTATGTATGTATGTACGTATGTATGTATGTACGCACATACGTACGTATGTATGTGAAGAGCTCTCTCTGTCAACGGACGCCTTGGAGGCTTCACTTTTGACCCCAAAAATGGTGTGTGCCAAGAGTCTCAGGACTTCAGCCGCCTGGTATAGCTTGCTTGCAAAGTATGGTGTGTGTCACGAGTCTCAGGACTCGTTCGCTTGGTTAGCTTCTACTTTTTTTCCCATTTTCTTATTTTTTTTCATTTCCTGACATCTTCTTCTTCTTCTTCTTCTTCTTCTTCTTCTTCGACGTATGGTAATATATTTTCTGACGCATGCATGACTCGCTACCAATTCATTTTGTTTCTCCTTTTAGTATTTCTTGACTTGATTGATGTCTATCTTGAATTGCACTGTTATTCTTGCCTGTCTGTTTTTTCTTCTTACCTTTTTTACAGATTTCCCTTATCATGGAGTTGACATTGCAAGTGACTAGTTGGATATAGCATTCAATCATACACTTGCTTGTTGTAAAGGAAGGGAGGAAGGAAAAACTGAAACTAAACATAGAGGAGAGGAGACACAGTTGGATATAACAAACAAACAAACAAACATGTAGTTGGTCATATGAGCCGATTGAGTACAGGCATGTGAATTGAATACAAGACAGACAAATCACAAATTGGTAAGTGAATAAATAAATATATAAAGCTGGAGGCTCTTTTCTTTTCTTTGCATATATATACTGTAATAATAAAATTATTAGTGCTCAAACATGGGTCACCAGTGGAGGTGTCTCCCCTCTTCTTACGAGTGTGGGGCAGCAAAAAGATAGCCCATCCACCCGGACTTCTTGTCATCGACATTGGACGGTGAGTTCATGAACTCCTGCACACCCTTCTTAAACGACTCACTGTCACTGTAGGAGTGATTGAACATGGCAGTTGATAGCAACCAGACGACCGAAATGAACTCACCCCCGCTGTTGAGCTGCCTGGCGTGGGAATCCCTGCTACAGTGGTGCGCCGCATAACACAGCATCTCCACCCACACCCCAAGTAGCCCCCGCCGCACCTCCACCTCGCCCCGCACCTCCATCACGGCTAGCAGCCTTCCCGCAATCTCCGCCACACGTGCTATGGTAGATGGAGCTGTTGGGCCTTCAAGCTTCAGCATTGTAGGTGGAAGTACTGACCTTTCAAGTTCCGGCGTCCTCGAAATCTCGCACCTTCTTATGGGCTCCTCCCCCATCTCCACCACATGGGCTATGGTAGGTGGAGGTGCTGGGCTTTCAAGCTTAGGCAATGTAGGAGGAAGTACTGACCTTTCAAGCTCCAATTTCTCTAAAGGCCCCCTCCCCCTAATGCGCCTCTGCCCAATTATGCGCTCCTTCTCCCTTCCTATGCGATCCACCTCCATTCCTGTGTGCCACTCCCTTGTAATGGGCCGCACAATTGTGCTCACCTCCTCCCTTCTTATGCGGTCCACCTCGTCAGTTCTTATGCGGTCCACCTCCTCCCTTCTTATGTGATCCTCCTCCCTTATGCGGTCATCTTTCCTTATGCGCTCCTCCTCCTCCCTTATGCGCTCCTCCTCCATTCGTATGCGCTCCTCCTCCGTTTTTATGCATTCCTCCTCCATTCGTATGCGATCCTCCTCCCTTCTTATGAGATCCTTCATTCTTATGAGATCTGCCGGTCTGATGTGACCGTCCCCTATTCTTTTGCCTAGATCGCACATTCTTATGCGATCCACCTCCATTCCTATGTGCCACGCCCTTGTAATGGGCCGCACAATTGTGCCCACCTCCTCCCTTCTTATGCGGTCCACCTCGTCACATCTTATGCGGTCCACCTCCTCCCTTCTTATGCGATCCTCCTGCTCCCTTATGTGGACCTCTTTCCTTTTGCGCTCCTCCTCCTCCCTTATGCGCTCCTCCTCCATTCGTATGCGCTTCTCCTCCGTTTTTATGCGTTCCTCCTCCATTCGTATGCGCTCCTCCTCCCTTCTTATGAGATCCTTCATTCTTATGACATCTGCCGGTCTGATGTGACCGTCCCCTATTCTTTTGCCTAGATCCCCCATTCTTATGCGATCCTCCTCCATTCTTATGCGATCCTCCCCCAATCTTTTGCGTAGCTGCTCCGCTCTTATGAGCTCCTTCTCTATTCTTTTGCGCTCATCCTCCGTTATTATGCGCTCCTCCTCCTCCCTTATGCGCTCCTCCTCCATTGTTATGCGCTCCTCCTCCATTCGTATGCGCTCCTCCTCCATTTTTATGCGCTCCTCCTCCATTCGTATGCGCTCCTCCTCCCTTCTTATGAGATCCTTCATTCTTATGAGATCCGCCGGTCTGATGTGACCGTCCCCTATTCTTTTGCCTAGATCCCCCATTCTTATGCGATCCTCCTCCATTCTTATGCGATCCTCCCCCAATCTTTTGCGCAGCTCCTCCCCTCTTATGACCTCCTTCTCTATTCTTTTGCGCTCATCCTCCCTTATTATGCGCTCATCCTCCCTTTTTTTGTGCTCCTTCTCTTTTATTATGCACGCCTCCTCCCTTTTGATGTGTTCTCTGATGTCTTCAATGTGAACCTTCAAGTCAGCAAAACTAAACCCCACATATGCTGCTTCAAAATTGGCATACAATCCGGAGCGAACAGGGCTAGGCAGCATGTAGGGACGTTCAACAAGGAGGAATATCATGTAGTTAGACACTGCCCCGATTGCCTCCGCCACATAATCATATTGCTGCCTTGCTTCCACTTCCACACGAGATGAAGACAGTGACAAGACCATTTCTGTGGCAAAGTACCAGACAAGGATTTTTTCATCAAAATTAATGCCAGCGTGTGAGGTGGGATCCTCGAATCCATCCCATCGCTCCAACATGCAGTTACCATTGTAACTCCACATAATGTGCTCTTGGCCTCCACATGCGCTCACCATTCTGTATATCTCTTTCCGCACCAAATCCTTCGTATTTGCTGAGATTATAACTGATGATCTAGAGAAGAGGAAGAGGTGTAACTTGCGCCACAAGCCGTTGCATCCAAACAACCATATTGTGCTTCTGCCTAGACTCTTCCGTTGATCATCTTCGTACTCCCTGCCACTTGTTGAGATCAGTGACTTATGCTGCCCAATGGAACCCAACCATCTTCTACTCTCCGCTGCATTGACACACCGTCGAATAGAAAGGGAAATGTTGTGAAGTCGATCCCATCTTCTAGCTCGCAATAAAGCGCACGTCCATGTTGACCCCATTGCCCCCAACAGTGCTACCATCTCTAGGACGAAAGCCCCAACTATTAAGATGTATGTGACAATGGCATCAACTCTGTTCAAGTCATTCATCTTCCCAACGCTAGATCGAAACAGGAAGAAGGTGGTGATGGTTGCAAATAATGAGAAGGCACGGATGAAGCATCCGCACCATGAGTGGACCGCCGCTGCCTTGGTGTATAGGACGTCATGCATCAATGAGAGTTGCATCTCAATCAACTCATACCAGCAACCCCTTTCAGCGAAAAGCTCTATGGCTCTACTCTGCAACTGGGATGGCCAGAACTTATAATCCACCAACTGACCCATGCAAATGGGGAAAAGGTCATGTGCTCCCTGCAGTACCTCTTCAGAACCCAAACGCTTCCCTTGGTCCCATTGTGCACGCGGACAGTAAGGCCTTTCTCCTTCACGTTCAGCCTCCTTGGACACCCTCAGCTTCTCAACCTCGTCTAGGAATTTCCTGATGCTGTCCAGGTTGGAGTTCTTGAGCGCCCAGACTCTCTCCCCATACTTGAGCACACCGGCCACAAATATCAGCACAGCGCCTGTGGCCATGGTCCATTTACCAGCGACATACTTGTAAAGGACATAAGATATTCCAAGGGTCTGCACCGCAAGAGAGAGCAGGTGGAGCGGCCAGAGCTGGTTGTCTTCCATGGAGTAGGCGGTGATGGTGTCCTGGCCACCGAGGTGCACCAGCAGGAATGGCGCCCAGAATGCAACCAGCTGCAGGTGCTCATGGGACTTGCTCCACAAGGACATGTGGCCAAGGATGTATATTGCTATGGAGTCAGCCATCAGATACGCTAGCCACAGGAGGGTCCTTGACACGATGGACATATTCCGCTGACGCATCCTCGCGCACAAGAGTAGGAACACTTGCAACAGGAAACTGACAAGAACCAGGACTTGAACCTCCCAATTTTTCCATAAGCTTGCCACTCCAGCCATCAGGGACCACTGAATGCACACTGTCCAGGATCATCATATTAGAGACGAATTAGTTCAAGTACATACATGCATTTCTTTAGAATGATGGAGACAATATTACACCCAACATGATAGTCGAATTAAACTAGCAAAATTGTGCATATGCTAATGGAATGTACTTGCATACAAGATTTTCTCGTTAGGGAATATATATTGGAACTAACTAGCGGAAAGATATGGTTCCAGTTTAATTAATTGCTCATCTACATACTTGCTGGTTCATACAAATTTTCCTATCTCTACACCATTCGGATGTAGCCACGATTTATAAGTTTTCCTATATCTACCACACATTCCATAACAATAATCTATAGAACTAATCATGTGAGTCATTTGTGCTAACTGACGTCTTTGGCTAGTAATTCCCCCACAATGCTTCACATAAATATGTCGTGCAATTCTATGGTTGTAGATGCACAAAATACTCTAGTAGTATGATTAAGAATAATCTCTTAGATATAAGACAAAGGTAACAGAATTTGCTCTTAATTTTGTAGAGCAAGCAAATAATTTGCAGATGTCAAACGTGTAAGAGAGATTTACCTTAACTTAATGGAAGAAGAGACGAGAAGAGCGAGGCTTACTCCCCTTTAGCAGTCAGACAAAGATGGAGCAACACTTAATTTGGCTTTGGTTGATAATAAGCAACTTGGTCATCTCATCAGGGGATCAATGTATCAAAGGTTGCTGAGGGATCTGGTCCCTTGCCCAGCCCATAAGCTTCTCTATTGCTTTTCGTTTTTGGAGGAAAATAAAATGCACCTAGCTGTCCTTGCTTTTTAACCCATAATAATCATTCTTGCGCTTTGGATGATTCCTCTCTTGCTTTTGTTGCTGCAGAACCTTCGAAAGATAACCCATCATGCTTGAAGCAAGGTATGATTTTTATATACACCAAGAAGGAAGGTATGATTCAGAAACGACATCATAATAAAGCTTTTACCTTAGGGATTGGGATTCTTCTCCTCCGGGCGCCTGTAGCGAACGCAGAATTTTGGGGGCAGGCGGAATAAGCGGATGAGGCTGGTGGCGGGGAAGGGAGGGGAGGGAGCGAATGAACGGCGGCAGTGGCCACCATATATTATGTAGGACGGCGAGGTGCCAGCGCATGACATTGGTACGAGTGGCGATGGAGGCGGCGCTGCGATGGGTACCAGCACTAAGACATGTCTTCAAAAATATTGTTCCGACAAGTGGGTTGTGGCTGTAATGAACTGATGATTCCTTTTCTCTCAGGGACCACTGAAGGCACACGAGGATTGTTATATTACAAACAAACAAATTACTTGAAGAACATACATACGTACGTACATGCATACATACATACATACATGCATACATACATACATACATTTCCTTAGAATGAAGTGGAAACATGACCATATAGATAATATTACAACCAACCTGACAGTCGAATTAAACTAGTAGTAAATTGGATTGCCGATATACAAATGGAATGAACAATGTGTATACGGTTAATTACCATGATGGTTGCTAGGAAATATATTTAGAAGTAACAAGTCGGAAAATATGGTACCGGTTAATTAATTGATGTTGTACATACTTCCTGGTTTATACACTTTCCTATATCGACAGCTTTCGGATGTAGCACGATATATGTACCACATATTCCATATCAATAATCTGTAGAACTAATCATGCATGTCAGTTGAGCTGACTGATGTGCATGGATAGTAATTTTCCTACAATGCTTCACCCAAATATGTTGTACAATTCTAAATTGGTGGATGCACAAAATACTCTACTAGTATGTTTAAGAATATTTAAATATAAGATAAAGGTAACACAATTTGCTATTTTGTAAAGCACATAGGATAAAGGTAACACAATTTGCTCAGCTCGTCAAATCCTTAGTGGCGTGCTGCATCGACACCCGGGTGTAGTAAAAAATGAGCAAGGGTCTTGGCTTTTGACTCGACGAGTGCGAATGGTGAGGAAGCTAGCCGAGCCTAGTAAGATCCGCTTAGGTTGCTCGAACGTAGGGTCCCTGACAGGTAATCGATGGTGGCTAGTTGATACAGCAGTGAGGAGAGGTGTTGATATCCTTTGCGTTCAAGAAAGCTAATGGAGAGGACAGAAGGCGAAGGAGCTGAAGAATACCGGGTTCAAGCTATGATAAACGGGGACAACTTCAAACAAAAATGGAGTGTACTTAGACGTGGTAGCCTCAAGTTTGGAGTGGTAGACCTCAAGAGGGGTTGGGACCGGATTATCCTGGTCAAACCTGCAGTTGGGGAATTAGTTCTCAATGTTATCAGCGCGTATGCCCCGCAACTTGGCCGCAATGAGAAATCCAAGAGGGAGTTCTGGGAAGGCCAAGATGACATGGTTAGGGGTGTACCTATTGGTAAGAAGGTATTCATAGGAGGAGACCTCAATGGCCACGTGGGTACATCTAACACATGTTTTGAAGGGGTGCATGGGGTTTTGGCTATGGCATCATGAATCAAGAAGGAGAAGATGTCCTAAGCTTCACTCTTGCCTACGACGTGATCATAGCTATGTAGGGTAATGCAGCAGAAAACAAAAAAATTCCGACCTACGCACCAGCCCAGGACCACTATGGAGACTGCATACAAGGTTTTATCATTTTCGTTACCGACTCGTAGCGCAACAGAAGTAGAGTCGATGACGATCGGCGGTGCAGATCCCCACAGCTAGGATTTTACAACCTCCCAACCACGAGGATGTACTCCCTCATCTGCCCCTCGGACAGCCCTCCAGGAGGCGGTTAGACAGTCCCTCGGACAGTGTCACGGACAGCCCTTCGGGAGGACCCTCGAAACTCGGACGGTTACTTGGACAGCCCTTCGGGAGGACACTCGAACAACCCCTTGGGCAAAAGGACGAAACTAAAACCTCTCTACGGGGTTGCACACATACGGTGTCATCTATCCGGTAGGGCTTCACCATCCAGAACTAGTTCCCACCGGAACCCAGACAGCCTTTCGTGGGAGGGAGAGAGAATGCCAGATCATGCATGGCTTGTGTGAGAGAGTTGGAGTGGAGTTGGAGAGCACCTCTCCTCTTCCTTATATAGTGGTGGAAGGGGTGGAGGGGGCTGAAAATTCAGCCCACTAAAGATGGGGAAAACATGTTCCAAAAAACAAGAACATATTCCCACCAAACAAGGGAAAAACATGTTCCCTTGTCCATGGTGCTCCAACATGGGGCCCCACCGCCTCCCAACACTTTCCACCATTTGTGGAGGCTGCCCCCCACCATGAGGGGCCCCCCAACACCTTTTGTCCAGCCACAAGGGGCTGCCCCCCAAGGGGAGGCGCCCCAAAACAGCCCCCACGAGTCGTGGGATCATGTCCTCTCACGCTGGGACAAGATGTTTTCCGCGACTATTACTTCTGAAAAATTCCGGAAGGTCCCAGAACATTTCTGGCACCCTCTAAAATTATCTGGACGTGCTCCGGAACATTTCCGGTATGGTGTTTTAATTTAAAACCATCTTCGTTTACTCTGTAAACAATTCCAGCAGCTACGAAACTTCTTTTCGGTTTTTTCTCCAAAAAAATTCCAGAAGTTACCAGACCAATCTGGCAACCTCCAAAACATTCCCGGTGCTTGCCAAAACCATTTTGGATCAATGGTTTTATCTGAAACAACTTTTTGGTTTTACCGAAACTTTTTCGGTGTTCTCTCCGGAACTTTTCCGTTGTCTCTAAAACTTTTCCAGTTATTTTCTCTCAGACTCCTTGTCTAGTATTCAACAGATAGACGACCCTTAAGTGTGTGACCCTATAGGTTCGGTGAAGTATAGACATGACCGAAACACTTTCTGATCAATGATCAGCATCGGAGCCGTGGACACCCATATTGACCCCTATACCCACACGAATAAATATTCGAGTGAACCTCCAGTTGCCGTGTGCTATTCCTGTTGCTTCATGATATGTTACAAATACCCGAGGTGAGACATGTTGGCATTCCCGTGGATCAACAACTTGTCCACTATGCTAGTTACCTCGTTACCGGTATTGCTCTCTTTTCTCGTTACCGTGTTCCGGCATCCCTGTGATCAAATCACATTGTGTCTGGCCAGATGATGATGGATATCGTAACACCGAGAGGGCCCAGAGATATCTATCCATCGCCGGAGGAGCAAATCCCAATTTTGAGCTATCAAGTTACTTGACACACTTTTCCATCAACCCATAAGCCGCCGTAATAGCCACCCATTTACGGATGACGTTGAACAAACCCCAAAGTTCATGAAGCAAGTATGAAGAAACTCGATACTCTCATGGTCTAAGAAATTATGCAAACATTAATCATCTCTATGTTATTAACCATTAACTTGTGACGAATGTATCTCATAGCATAACATCAATCGGGTCGATTCAACACAAGTGTTCTCCTAATATTGTGCCCTCAAAAGTTGCTGGCATAGACATGCCCATGATCAGGAAAACAGAACCATCATGCAACAATTGAGCTAGTCTTAGAGGCCAGACTAGGAATACATTTTACCGTTTATTATTCCACACGTGCATATGAGTCTTCCTCCGAGCCTTGTGGTTATTGCAGACTCGAGAACCATAGCAGTTATAGCATGGAACATAAACCTAATTACGAACAGGGAGATAAATAATAACATTTATTATTGCCTCTAGGGCATATCTCCTTCAGACTCCCACTTGCACTAGAGTCAATAATCTAGTTAATGCAAATGCACTTCACACCTGTGGCACACCGGTGTAAATATGCTTCGCTTGTGGTATAGCCTGATGTCCAACGGATCTGACGAATTCAGCTCTGTGTGTATCTTTGCATATCCTCGCGTTTTCACGCTTTCACAAAATTCATATTTTGTGTGGACTTGGCTTTGTATATGTGTGAATCATTGGTCGAAACCTGATTCCTCAGACTGAGCTATGGAGCAACTATCTGCAATAGTGTCCCATTGACCAAAGCCTTCTTGGAACCATTCTAAGTTCATGAATGAACTATATGATTCAACAACTTCTTTGTCGCTTCTAAAGCGTCAACATACTTAGCCTTTGTTACAGAATTCGCCACAGTATCATGTTTGGAACAATTTCCAACTACCGTGCCACCATATTATGTATTACACAAAACCCTTTATTTAAATCAAAAATCGCATGGAGAAATGATGAAGACTGTATCGATGTAACATTTTACAATGAACTCTTCATGATCTCTTCTTGCGAGAAAACATGTCATCAGTGCTACTCTAGCACTCAATGACACTTTTCACTGTTGTCCTATGATCAGTACTTTTGATCACTTTGGTATCTATACTCGCAACACCTTGGGAGTATCGGACATATCTGGTTATTTTACATACCATGGAATACATGATTAATCCAAGCACAAGAGTGTGTGGAATCTCCATCATGTATTTTACTCATCAGTGTTTTGGTACACCGAGTCTTGCAAAAACTCTTTCCATGTGACTTCGGCAAGAATCACTCCTTGGCGTTTTAAATGCTAAAAAGTTTTAGCATCTTGTCAATATGTATTCATTGCTTAGCCCCATTAGGTAATTCTATCTCCATAGATCATTATGCCTAATATTAAGGCTATTTAGCCTAAGCACTTCATCGAAAAACTATTTTCAAATGAAGTCCTAATTCGTGTCAAGAAATTTATTTCCAATTAACAATGTGTCAAGAACACAACGTTTTTAGAAATATTATTATGCTCCCACTTACTTTCTTGAATCACAAGCATCTTCGTTACCCATTGATGAAGTCAAAACCCTTTTGACCATTTCATCAAAACACGAAGATTCCAACTCCATTTTGCTCTCTTCTGTCCATTGCTGGAACTCTGAAGTTTGCATACTTACTAGCATCCTCTGAACTGACAAAATAACTTGGACTGTAACACATGCAAGTCCTTGGTTTTATTTCCATCATATGGAAATCCATTCGTCATCCTTGTTTCATATCTCATGATTTGAAATATGTATTAATTGCTAGTTCAACCCGAACCGACTTTAAGCATCGCTACGATGAAACAACCTCATCGTAGTCAACTCCTTGAACTTGTTATTGCAACAAGTCGAGCTTTATGGATAAGACATTTTTATCCATATCAGTTTTTAGTTCCATAAAATTTGTTAGACTCTAAGTCTTCTGAAAGGTGTATCAAGATTTTAATCTTGAAACATTTATATATGGAAACTATCTCGGATTGTATTGGCATTTAGCCAATTCCGGAGTTAGGGCCCATCAACGCTTCCTTGTGTATCGTAGGTATACTGTTGTCTAACAACAATATCTCATTTGCGCACCTGAGAGGTTTGCACAAGCCTTGCCTACGTGGTTCAGCTGCAAGTTCGGCCGAAGTCCATACATTTTATTGTAGAGACTTCCGTATCAGTCGCAATAGGAAACTCTGGAATTACTTCCAAGGTCTCTTTCCTTTGATCTGATGACGAAGATACTGTTATCTCGTTGAGTTGCATTGTTCTCCCATTGACCTTTTTGAAAGAACCATTTTCTTCAAAAAGCATACCGTTCTTTGTGGCAAACCTATTTGCCTCGGTATATGAGGGAGGAATACCCAATTACTTGGGATAACCTATAAAGTAGCACTTATCTGATTTGGAATAGGTTTGTAACCTTTTACACAAGCCCCATATTCTAAATGTTAAGAAAAGATATAACATGGTTGGGCGTACCATACCATGGTGTCATTTCAACAGACCTGATGGAGCTCTTTTTAGTGTAAAAGCCGCAGTCTCTAAAGCATCACTTTAAAAGGGATAATGGCAAATTTATTTATGTCATCTTTGATCTTACCATGTCATAAAATGGTTCGATTACATCTTCACGGACTTTCCACTTGCAGTGGTGTTCCGGGAGGTGCAAGTTATGAAACCCCTTTCACAACTCATCAGACATTTGCTAAATTTGTAACTCAAATATTTCTTTCTGCAATCAAATTGTAGAAACATAATTTTCTTGTTACAATAACTTCTACTTCATTTTTGAAAACCTTTCGAACAATTTCAAAAGATCCAGAGTTACGTCTCATCAAGTAAATATCCATATATCTACTTGAGTCATTTCTAAAGATAGATAAATCCACTACTTGCAACAATATTTATTGAACTACACACATCAAAATATATGATTTCCAATAAGTTTGTTGCTCGTTCCTTTTGGCCTGTGAACGTTATTTCAGTCACTTCACTTTTCGGAGGAAAGTTGCTAGTGCGAGATGATTCAAAATCAAACGACTTCAAAATCCATCATAATGAATGTTTCCATGCGGGTTTCTCCAATGTGACCAAATGCAGTGCCACATTTGTGTGGTATTCTTTTAGTCTTGCGACATTTAGCGTCAGTGTTATGGATGTATCATATTACCATCAAGATTCATAACATACGTCCCATCTTGGATGGAAGCATGGCCCTTTATGTTATTCATAATACTGAACAACAATTATTCTTTTATGAACAATCCTTTTGCAACATCATTGTGCAATGGGCTAGAGTGTGTAAAACTCTAAAATGAATTATGAAAGTAAATCCAGAGGAAATGTATTGTTGTCAATATTCATAACATACATCTCATTCATAATGAAAATATGGCCCTTATGTTATTAGTAACACCGAACATCAAAAGTTCTCTTATGAACAACCTTCTTGCAAGATACCTTATGCAATGGGCTAGAGCGTGTAAAACTCTAAATGAATTATGAAAATAAATGCAGACTGTAATACACCGATGGAAGGTATAGTAACATTTACTATGTTCCTTGTGTATACCTAAACCTCATTATCGGCAAGTCTTTTAGGCCGTAGTTCTTGTATAGAATTGCAAGAGAATGCAATCGCACGGGTTTATCAGTGATGAAACCACAATACCCAAGAATCAGTGACTAATAGTTTAATCACAATTCTCAAGAACTATTTCTTTGACCAGCCTTCTATACATCAAAAACTTGTATGACATTCATACATGAGCTGGATATTCCAGTCTTCTTTCTTTCTACCTTTATACTTCTAACAGTTTAACTTTCAGTATTTCTCCTACTCTCAGAAGAAGCACTCAACTTAAGAGTGGCGTTAGCCCCGGAATTCCTAGGCGTGAAAGTTTCACTAACACCCTTCGGACACTTCCTTTCTCTTTAAGTTGTCGTTTTATTCACCTTTGATCATATGGCAGGCGTTCTTCCGGATCCCTCTCTTATTAGTCTAATGCATAGTAAATACCTTTACTAATAGTTTGCAAACAAACATTGCTTTGTTTGTATCTGAAAAATGATTTTCAGTTCCATGAATATCATATAACTATCCCAAACTTTCGAAGTTCGGGTCTCATGGAAGCAAACACTTTGCACTTTGACCGTAACGGAATTCTAGCTTTTGGATCGAAGGACGAGAGTCACATGGTCCATAGCATTAGCGGGAGAATACTGAAAGTATGCGATAGGACAAAGTCTTTCTCGGCACTCTTGAGGACAATCCTCACATTACGTTACCAACCGTAAAGTTTTAACCAGATATTTAATAGCTATTCAATTTTAACAGGGAAGGTGGAAACGCGAGCCATTATTCTACAACTATTTTGCAAATCACACTTAGACAGTGTTCAAAATTAATTGCACTGAGAATTAAACAAGTTAATTCTATAGTGCGCTCCCACTCAAATCAATATCTCTCATAATTGATTTTGAGTGATACAAGATCCAGACTTCAATTCATCGCCATAGAATCATCATCTCATGACGGGAATTTTAATCGGTAGGCCAACTTGCCGATCACATCTCTATGTGACTCTTGTTCATCTTTCGATGCGTGTGTTCCGAGCTCTGGACGATCCTGCCATGAACGTCAAGACAACCAAGTGATCTTGCTGCGAGAACCTCACCCGCCTCACACATTCGTAATCTTTCGTACCCATGCATCCATGGCACACCCCGAAAAGTTAGGTGCCGTGATGGTGCTACACTTGGGAGAACACTAACTACTTGATATTTTTTGAGAGAGATCACCCTAATAAAAAGCGACTACCGTGCAATCAAGAAGGGTGCATCATAAGGGATAAACAACTCAGGCAATTCATAATAGCATGATATGGTATAGCCCCCCCCCCCCCCCCCCCCCCCCCCCCCCCCCCCCCCCCCCCCCCCCCCCCCCCCCCCCCCCCCCCCCCCCCCCCCCCCCCCCCCCCCCCCCCCCCCCCCCCCCCCCCCCCCCCCCCCCCCCCCCCCCCCCCCCCCCCCCCCCCCCCCCCCCCCCCCCCCCCCCCCCCCCCCCCCCCCCCCCCCCCCCCCCCCCCCCCCCCCCCCCCCCCCCCCCCCCCCCCCCCCCCCCCCCCCCCCCCCCCCCCCCCCCCCCCCCCCCCCCCCCCCCCCCCCCCCCCCCCCCCCCCCCCCCCCCCCCCCCCCCCCCCCCCCCCCCCCCCCCCCCCCCCCCCCCCCCCCCCCCCCCCCCCCCCCCCCCCCCCCCCCCCCCCCCCCCCCCCCCCCCCCCCCCCCCCCCCCCCCCCCCCCCCCCCCCCCCCCCCCCCCCCCCCCCCCCCCCCCCCCCCCCCCCCCCCCCCCCCCCCCCCCCCCCCCCCCCCCCCCCCCCCCCCCCCCCCCCCCCCCCCCCCCCCCCCCCCCCCCCCCCCCCCCCCCCCCCCCCCCCCCCCCCCCCCCCCCCCCCCCCCCCCCCCCCCCCCCCCCCCCCCCCCCCCCCCCCCCCCCCCCCCCCCCCCCCCCCCCCCCCCCCCCCCCCCCCCCCCCCCCCCCCCCCCCCCCCCCCCCCCCCCCCCCCCCCCCCCCCCCCCCCCATCTACTACCTAATTATATTGTGCAACACCCATACATCTCTACATATTCTAGATCGCAACCTGCATCTACGCATAGCACGGCTCATGATGCCACTGTAGGGTAATGCAGCAGAAAACAAAAAAAATTCGACCTACGCACCAGCCCAGGACGACTATGGAGACTGCATCAAGGTTTGATCATTTTCATTACCGACTCGTAGCGCAGCGAAAGTAGAGTCGATGACGATCGGCGGTGCAGATCCCCGCAGCTAGGATTTTACAACCTCCCAACCACAAGGACGTACTCCCTCATCTGCTCCTCGGACACCCCTCCGGGAGGCGGTTGGACAGTCCCTCAGATAGTGTCACGGACAGCCCTTCATGAGGACCCTCGAAACTCGGATGGTTACTTGGACAGCCCTTCGGGGGACACTCGAACAGGCCCTCGGGCAAAAGGTCAAAACTACGACCTCTCTATGGGGTTGAACACATACAATGTCATCTATCCGGCAGGGCTTCGCCGTCCAGAACTAGTTCCCACTGGAACCAGACAGCCTTTCGGCACTACGAAACTATTTCGTGGGAGGGAGAGAGAATGTCAGATCATGCATGGCTTGTGTGAGAGAGTTGGAGTGGAGTTGGAGAGCACCTCTCCTCTTCCTTATATAGTGGTGGAAGGGGTGGAGGGGGCTGAAAAGTCAGCCCACTAAAGATGGGGAAAACATGTTCCACAAAACAAGCAGAACATGTTCCCACCAAACAAGGGAAAAACATGTTCCCTTGTCCATGGTGCTCCAACATGGGGCCCCACCACCTCCCAACACTTCCCACCATTTGTGGAGGCTGCCCCCCACCATGGGGGCCCCCCCAACACCTTTTGTCCAGCCACAAGGGGCTGCACCCCAAAGGGGAGGCGCCCCAAAATAGCCCCCACGAGTCGTGGGATCTTGTCCCCTCACGATGGGACAAGATGCTTTCCGTGATTATTACTTCTGAAAAATTCTGGAAGGTCCCAGAACATTTCCGGCACCCTCTAAAATTATCTGGACACGCTCAGGAACATTTCTGGTATGGTGTTTTAATTTAAAACCATCTTCGTTTACTCTGTAAACAATTCCGGCATCTCCGAAACTTCTTTTTGGTTTTTTCTCCGAAAAAATTCCAGAAGCTACCAGACCAATCTGGCAACCTCCAAAACTTTCTTGATGCTTGCCGAAACCTTTTTGCATTAATGGTTTTATCCAAAACAACTTTTCGGTTTTACCAAAACTTTTTCGGTGTTCTCTCCGGAACTTTTCCGTTGTCTCTGAAACTTTTCCAGTGACTTTCTCTCGAACTCCTTGTCTAGTATTCAGCAGATAGACGACCCTTAAGCGTGTGTCCCTATAGGTTCGGTGAAGTATATACATGACCGGAACACTTTCCGATCAATGATCAGCATCGGAGCCGTGGACACCCATATTGACCCCTATACCCACACGAATAAATATTCGAGTGAACCTCCAGTTGACGTGTGCTATTCCTGTTGCTTCGCGATATGTTACAAATACCCGAGGTGAGACATGTTGGCATTCCCATGGATCAACAACTTGTCCACTATGCTATTTACCTCGTTACCGGTATTGTTCTCTTTTCTCGTTACCGTGTACCGGCATCCCTGTGATCAAATCACATTGTGTCTGGCCAGACGATGATGGATACCGTAAAACCGAGAGGGCCCAGAGATATCTCTACATCGCTGGAGGAGCAAATCCCAATCTTGAGCTATCAAGTTACTTGACACACTTTTCCATGAACCCGTAAGCCGCCGTAATAGCCACCCATTTACGGATGACGTTTAACAAACCCCAAAGTTCATGAAGCAAGTATGAAGAAACTCGATACTCTCATGGTCTAAGAAATTATGCAAACATTAACCATCTCTGTGTTATTAACCATTAACATGTGATGAATGTATCTTATAGCATAACATCAATCGGGTCGATTCAACACAAGTGTTTTCCTAACATTGTGCCCTCAAAAGTTGCTGGCATAGACATGCCCATGATCAGGAAAACAGAATCATCATGCAACAATTGAGCTAGTCTTAGAGGCCAGACTAGGAATACATTTTACCATTTATTATTCCACACGTGCATACGAGTCTTCCTCCGAGCCTTGTGGTTATTGCAGACTCGAGAACCATAGCAGTTATAGCATGGAACATAAACCTAATTATGAACAGGGAGATAAATAATAACATTTATTATTGCCTCTAGGGCATATCTCCTACAAGCTAACACCCATTTTAAAAAAGAATAACAGCTAGTGACTTTTCGTAGTGGTTAACACTTTGGCCAGATTGATTTCATCCTCTCGAGACGAGAACACATGCGGGCTTCCCTAGATTGTAAGGTGTTACATGAAGAGAGCGTTGTCCCTCAGCATAAGCTTGCAGTGGCTCACTTCTGCTTTCAGATTCATGTCCAGTAGGATAAGGGCGTCAAAGTCACTAGAACGAAGTGGCAAAGACAGCTCAGGCTTTCAAGGAGAGGGTTATTAAGCAGGGCCCTTGGGGGGAAGGAGGTGATGCAGGCAATATGTGGATGAAGATGGTGACTTGCATTCGCAAGGTGGCTTCTGAGGAGTTTCGAGTGACCAAGGGAAGCAGGAGCGAAGGTAAAGTAACCTGGTGGTGGAACGATGATGTCCAAGAGGTTATTAAGGAGAAAAAAGACTGTTTCTCAAGCCTACACCTGGATAGGAGTGCGGACAACACATAGAAGTATAAGGTGACAAAGAAGGCCGCAAAGTGAGCTGTCAGTGAAGCAATGGGTCGGGCATAAGAGGAACTCTACCAGCGCTTAGACACGAAGGAAGGCGAATGGGACATCTATAAGATGGTCAAGATGCGAGAGAGGAAGACGAAGGATGTTGACCAAGTCAAATGCATCAAGGTTGGAGCAAATCAGCTCCTGGTGAAGGTCGAGGAGATTAAGCATAGATGACGAGAGTACTTCGATGAGCTGTGCAATGGATAGAATGAGAGCTCTACCATTGAACTGAACGAATCCTTTGATGATACCAGCATGCATTTCGTGTCGCGAATCCAGGCGTCCGAGGTCAAGGAGGCTTTAAAAAGGATGAAAGGAGATAAGGCGATGGGCCCTGATTGTATCCCCATTGAGGTGGGGAGAGGCCTCAGAGACATAGTGATAGTATGTCTAACAAAGCTTTGTAATCTATGTTTTGGGGCAAACAAGATGCCAGAAGAATTGGGGCGGAGTATATTAGTACACAATCTTCAAGAACAAAGGGTGATCTTCAAAGTTATACTAATTACTGAGAAATTAAGCTGATGAGCCATACAATGAAGCTTTGGCAGAGAGTCATCGAGCACCGCTTAATAAGAATGAGAAGAGTGACCAAAAATGGGTTTGGTTTCATGCCTGAGGGGTCGACCATGGAAGCCATTTTCTTGGTATGACAGCTTATGAAGAGATGCGGAGAGCAAAAGTAGAACATGCATATGGTGGTCATTGAGTTGGAGAAGGCCTACGATAAGATACTACAGATTGTCAAGTGCTGGGCCTTGGAGAAACACAAAGTCTCAACAAAGTACATTATCCTCATCAAGGACATGTACGATGATGTTGTGACAAGTGTTCGAACAAGTGATGGAGACACTGATGACTTCCTGATTAAAATATGATTGCGCCAAGGGTCGGCTTTGAGACATTATCTTTTTGCTTTGGTGATGGAAGAGGTCACAAGGGATATACAAGGATATATCCCATGGTGTATGCTCTTCGCGGATGATGCAGTGCTAGTGGATGATAGACGGACAGTGGTTAATAAAAAAAAATTACTGCCATGGAGACAAAACTTGGAATAAAATAATTCTAGGCTTAGTAGAACCAAAACAGAGTACATGCGTACTACTAGGCACGAGGAATAGGAGGTTAGCCATGATGGGCTGGTGGTACCTAAGAAGGACACCTTTCGATATTTGGGTCTGTGTTGCAGGAAGATGGTGATATATATGAAGATGTGAGCCATCGAATCAAAATTGGATGGATGAAGTGGCGCCAAGGTTCATGCGTTCTCTATGACAAGAGAGTGACACAAAAGCTAAAAAGCAAGTTCGATAGGACGGCGATTCGACCCGCAATGTTGTATGGCGCTGAGTGTTAACCGACGAAAAGGCCACATGTGCAACAGTTAGGTGTAGTGGAAATGCGCATGTTGAGATGGATATGTGGCCAAACGAATAAGGATCGGGTCCGGATTGATAATGTACGGGGTAGAGTTGGGGTAGCATCAATTGAAGAGAAGTTTGCCTAACATCGTCTGAGATGGTTTGGGCATATTCAGCATAGACCTCCAGAAACTCCAGCGCATCGCGGACGGCTAAAGCATGTTGAGAATGTCAAGAGAGGTCGGTGTAGATCAAATTTGACATGGGAGGAGTCCGTAAAGAGAGATCTGCAGAACTGTAATATCACCAAAGAATTAGCCATGAACAGAGGAGCGTGGAACTTAGCTATACATGTGTTAGAACCATGAGTTGGTTTCGAGATTTTATGGGTTTCAGCTCTAGTTTATCCCACCTTCATTGGCACTAGAGGCTTTATTGTTGTTGTTGTGAAGCACATAATTTGCAGGAGAGGTAGATCTTAATCATACGTGTAAGAGAGATTCACCTTAACGGAAGAAGAGACCAGGGAGGCTTACTCCCCCTGTAGCAGTCAGATGCAGAGGCCCTTAATCCTAATTAGCTCATCAGCCAAAGATGGAGCAACACTTAATTTGGATGCTTTGGTTGATAAATGATAATCAGCATGTATCAAAGGCTGCCGAGGGATCCGGTTCCTTGCCCAGTCCATAAGCCTCCCTATTCGCTTGCTTTTTCTCTTTGAAGGAGAAAAAGGCACTAGCTGGCCTTGCTTTATCACCCGTAGTTAGTTGAGTTGGGTAATCCGCTTACGTTTTGAACAATTCCTCTCTTGCTTTTGTTTCTGTAGAATCTTCCGAGAGATAACCCATCCTGCTAGAAGCAAGGTATTATTATTATTTTAGCACAAGAAGGGAGGCATAATGGTATACACTACATAGATCTAATATATAGAATGATGCGTTTGAAGTTCATGCTCCATAGAGCCCTCGTCTTGAAAATTTTGAAGTTTCAAAAACATACTGAAAAACATTTCACATATACCGGGATGTATTCTATGGTGGTGTTTCTTCAAACCCCGCTGCTCGTCCCAGCTCTCTCTCTCTCTCTCTCTCGCTCTCTCGCTCTCTCTCTGACGCTCACTCTCTCTCGCACAAACCCAAGAAGAGAAAAGGAGGAAGAAGAGGCTAGAAACGGTCGGTCTGGCGCTCGAACGCCCGCCACGACGACGGCCTTTTTTCCTCAAGCAACAACTCGAGCCACACGGCAATACATGGGGCTGGGGGAGTCTTATACACGCGCACGCGCGCACGCCACGCAGCTCCCACAACGCGTCCACTCACCCACTCACCACGTCCTGCACCCCCTGGCTCGCGCACCCACCGCGCTCCGACGCGCACGACGCGGCCAGTACCAGCGCTGGCGACAAGGTCATACCTCCTGCTTCCTCGCCAACAGATTCACGCATGCACGCTATCCGGACACGCCCCAGATAATGGCCATGAGCGAAAAAGCAGGGAGTAGCAGCAAATAGTTGAACCGAACAACTCCATATGTTTGAACATACAATCACTATTTGTACTAGTAGTGGATGAACTACTCATATGTATTCGTGTAAGTGTAAGATTTATAGCGGAGAGAACAAATATTCAATTGCTCTCCACTATGAACAATTATAAAACACAACAACTATCTACGTGTTTGACAGTCTTATCTATACTCTACATATGTATATGATTATTTATAAATAAAATAAATGGGAATTCTAAATATACTTTTTAATTCAGAAATACTTATCTGTGGCGTTGAGTAGAAAAGAGATGCCGTACATCAATTACTATGCCGGTAGTCGAGTACACATTACCGGCGTCCATGTGCAATGCCACTATTGACCTACAATGGCGGGAGTATATTAGGTTTTTTGAAAGTTAGGTATTTGTTCATTTCAGTTGATAAATAGATAAGTTGGACTCACATTTAGTTAATATAACATAACTTTTTATAAAATATTTTTGAAAAATAGTATATATTTTTATGATTTATATGAAAAGTTTCATGATCGTAATATAAAATTGTTCAAGATTTCCAAACAAGATATTCATTCCCTGTGCGAACTGACATGGGTCCTCATATTTTACTTGATTTACTTCATGCTTTCTAAAGATGTTCAGCTAGATGGAGGGAGGTGTTTCCGTGGACTACGAGGTGTTTGTGGTGACTTTATCAATTTACAGAATTATCGGCTCAATCTCTTTTGTGCTCATAGGTAGGGGTGCCTGCGTACCTTCATTGGTTGAAAATTGTCGTTCAAAAACTTGTATGACGTATAAATTCAGTTGCACTTGTTGTAGGCTAGTAAGAGATGCCAGAGATCAAAAAATTGTCCGTCCATGTAAAACGTATAAATACAACCACCCTTGCGCACACCTTGAAATAATTATTGGCCGGGTTCAGGGACAAGTTTAAGGAATCCAGTGGCCACTGATGACTTTAATCTTTAGCAAAAGCCAAAGCAAAAGGCAAAAGCAAAAGGCAAAAGGCAAAGAAGATGTCATCAATCATGAGCAAGGGAGGGAATATTTATTTACCACCAGCACGCCAAGGCATAGCAGCATCAAAAGACACAATGCCCTCCACGTTCTCTCGAGAGCCTAGCCTCCAATAGAGAACGATCTGGTGCTGCCATTCCTATCTTTGGAATTTCCTAGACAAAATAACAATACTCACCGCCCGGAGCAGACGAGGAAGCAAAACCACTGCATGCATGAGTCTCTCAGGTCACTAGTAGAAAACAGGGCTTTGGTTGAGGCCAGGATAAGGGCATTAATCCCGGTTCACTCACGAACCGGGACCAAAGGGTGCATCAGTCCTGGTTCGTGAGGCCAGGGCGCCGGCCGGGCCTCGGGGGCCATTGGTCCCGGTTCTTCTGACCCATTTGGTCCCGGTTCCAGACACGAACCGGGACCAATGGGCCTCGCTCCTGTCCACTCCTGGCCCAGCACCTTTAGTCCCGGTTGGTGGCTGGACCGGGACCAAAGGTCTCTCTTCTGTCCCGGTTCTAGCCACCAACCGGGACTAAAGAGAAGACTCTATATACCCCTGCCTGCTCACTGTTCTGTTCACTCAGTGCTCTGTTTTTTTGGCCGGCCGTGGGAGAGGTGTGTTGTGCTCTAGCTCACCTCCTATGCACATGAGGTGTACGATGAAATGCCCGAGCCACACTTAAGCTTTCTCCTCTCCAAGCTCCTTGTCCAAGATCCATTTTCCTCAAGATTTGTCTAGGTTTGCCGGTCCGTCCTGTCCCGTCCCCGTCCTCACCGCCGTCGATCGCCCGCGCCGATCTCGTCGCCGGCACCACCGTGGTGAGCCTCTTGTTCTTATCTTCTTTCTAAAATAAAAAATTCTTATTTGTATGATTTAGATAGATACTTGTATAATTTTCTTACTTTTATTATTGTTTGTTATTATATAGTGCGATGATTTTGGTATCCGCCCCCGTCGGCCCTCGTCCTGTCTATGATTCGGATGTGGTTGTTATTTTTTATAATTTTTTGTTTCATTTAGTGTTTATGACAATTATGCCGACCAACGTGGCATAGATGTTTTTATCTATGAGGTATGTGAACCGGAAATTCCAACCGACCCTCTTGTGGAGAGGTTAAATTTAGTTGAAAAAGAAAATATTTACTTGAAGAAAAAATTGAAAAGAACTGAGAAGGAGAAGATGGAATTGGAGTTGCATGTTGCGAATGTCGTCGATGATCACAAGATCAAGATGGATGCAATGCGCTTGAAGATTAGAAAGATTAGAAAATATGCCATTCATACTGAGGCTTGGTATCATTATGCCATTGGATCAATTGTTACCTTAGTTGCGATTATGATCGCATTTGTTATTGCATTGAAATGTTTTACATAGTTTCAATGTATGTTATAATTAGATGCTCTAGAGAGCTGTATGTTGTTCAATGAGAACTATGTATGAACTTTATGTATTTATTTTTTTAGTAATAACATTTTATCACTACTGTACTTTGGTTTTAATGTGATGATATACTTCTATTAATTTGGTCACTTCTCTATTCATGATGTTCTGTAATGGTTTTTGACACACTTAATTATATATAATGCACGCAGATGAACCGGCAATGGATGTACGGTGACAGACGCACCTTCGATTACATTAAGGGCCTGCATAATTTTCTCGAAGTGGCTGAGGCAAACAAGAAGAATGGTTTTATGTGCTGTCCATGCCCTATCTATGGGAATACGAAGTCTTACTCTGACTCGAAAACCCTTCACATCCACCTGCTTGAGAAGGGTTTCATGCCACACTATAATGTTTGGACCAAGCATGGAGAAAGAGGGGTTATGATGGAAGACAATGAAGAAGAAGGGGATGATGACAACTATCCGCCCCCTGAATACGGTGATGCTGCAATGGGGGAAGCTGAAGATCAAGAGGAACCAGATGATGTGCCCGATGCTGATCTGCGCCGGATCATTGTTGATGCAAAGAGACAATGCCAAAGTGAAAGAGAGAAGTTGAAGTTCGATCGCATGTTAGAGGATCACAAAAAAGGGTTGTACCCAAATTGCGAAGATGACAACACAAAGCTCGGTACCACACTGGAATTGCTGCAATGGAAGGCAGACAATGGTGTAGCTGACAACGAATTTGGGAAGCTACTGAAAATAATGAATAAGAAGCTTCCAAAGGATAACGAATTGCCCGACAGTACGTACGAAGCAAAGAAGGTTCTATGCCTTCTTGGATTGGAGGTGCAGAAGATACATGCATGTCCTAATGACTGCAGCCTCTACCACGGTGAGTACGAGGAATTGAATGCATGCCCGGTATGCGGTGCATTGCTGTATAAGATCAGACGAGATGACCCTGGTGATGTTGAGAGCGAGCACCCCAGGAAGAGGGTTCTAGCGGAGGTGATGTGGTATGCTCCTATAATACCATGGTTGAAACGTATGTTCAGAAACAAAGAGCATGCCAAGTTGATGCGATGGCACAAAGAGGACCGTAAGAAAGATGGGAAGTTGAGAGCACCCACTGACGGGTCGCAGTGGAGAAAAATCGAGAGAAGGTGGAGGGACTTTGCAGGTGACACAAGGGTATGGTTTGGTTTAAGCGCGGATGGCATTAATCCTTTTGGGGAACAGAGCAGCAATCATAGCACCTGGCCCGTGACTCTATGTATCTATAACCTTCCTCCTTGGTTGTGCATGAAGCGAAAGTTCATTATGATGCCAGTGCTCATCCAAGGCCCTAAGCAACCCGGCAACGACATTGATGTGTACCTAAGGCCATTAGTTGAAGAACTTTTACAGCTGTGGAATGGAAAAGGTGTACATGTGTGGGATGAGGACAACCAGGAGGAATTTGACCTACATGCGTTGCTGTTTGTAACCATCAATGATTGGCCTGCTCTCAGTAACCTTTCAGGACAGACAAACAAGGGATACCACGGATGCACGCACTGTTTAGATGACACCGAAAGTACATATTTGGACAAATGCAGGAAGAATGTGTACCTGGGGCATCGTCAATTTCTTCCGACAAACCATCAATGTTGAAAGAAAGGCAAGCATTTCAAAGGTGAGGCAGATCACCGGAAGAAGCCCGCCCTCCGTACTGGTGATCACATACTTGATATGGTCAATGATTTATAAGTAATCTTTGGAAAGGGTCCTGGCGGACTATCTGTTCCGAATGACGCAGAGGGACGCGCACCCATGTGGAAGAAGAAATCTGTATTTTGGGACCTACCCTATTGGAAAGACCTAGAGGTCCGCTCTGCAATCGACGTGATGCACGTGACGAAGAATCTTTGCGTGAACCTGCTAGGCTTGTTGGGCGTGTCACTAGTAGAAAACAGGGCTTTGGTCCAGGCCGGGTAAGCCCATTAATCCCGGTTCACTCACGAACCGGGACCAAAGGGGGCATCGGTCCCGGTTCGTGAGGCCAGGGCGACGGCCAAGCCTCGTGGGCCATTGGTCCCGGTTCCTCTAGCCCCTTTGGTCCCGGTTCCAGACATGAACTGGGACCAATGGGCCGCGCTCCTGGCCCACAACCATTGGTCCCGGTTTGTGGCTGGAACCGGGACCAAATGGGGTCCTTTAGTCTCGGTTCCAGCCACGAACCGGGACCAATGAGATGCCTATATATACCTCCTTGCCCGCGAGCAGAGCAGTGGAGTGCTCTATTTTTTTGCCCGGCCGTGGGAGAGCTTTGTGGTGC
This sequence comes from Thinopyrum obtusiflorum, assembly GCA_036873465.1. Classification (NCBI taxonomy): domain Eukaryota; kingdom Viridiplantae; phylum Streptophyta; class Magnoliopsida; order Poales; family Poaceae; genus Thinopyrum; species Thinopyrum obtusiflorum. Next base: position 6,455 of record JAAAWM010010734.1, on the reverse strand, counting down.
TCTAGCTCACCTCCTATGCACAAGAGGTGTTCGATGAAATGCACGAGCCACACTTAAGCTTTCTCCTCTCGAAACTCCTTGTCCAAGCTCCATTTTCCTCAAGATTTGTCTAGGTTTGGTGGTCCGTCCTGTCCCGTCCCTGTCCTCACTGCCGTCGATCGCCCGCGCCGATCTCGTCACTGGCACCACCGTGGTGAGCCTCTTGTTCTTATCTTATTTCTAAAAGAAAAAAGTTCTTACTTGTATGATTTAGATAGATACTTGTGTAATTTTCTTATTTTTATTATTGTTTGTTATTATATAGTGCGATGGTTTTGGTATCCGCCTTCGTCGGCCCTCGTCCTGTCTATGATCTGGATGTGGTGTATATTATCTTTTATAACTACTTGATTCATTTAGTGTTTATGACAATTATGCCGACCAACGTGACATAGATGTTTTTATCTAGGAGGTATGTGAACCGGAAATTCCAACCGACCCTATTGTCGAGAGGTTAAATTTAGTTGAAGAAGAAAACAATTACCTAAAGAAAAAATTGGAAAGAATTGATGAGGAGAAAATGAGAGTGGAGTTGCATGTTGCGGATGTCGTCCATGATCACAAGATCAAGATGGATGAAATGCGCTTGAAGATTAGAAAGATTAAAAAATATGCTATTCATACTGAGGCTTGGTATCATTATGCCGTTGGATCAATTGTTACCTTAGTTACGATTATGATCGCATTTGTTGTTGCATTGAAATGTTTTACATAGTTTCAATGTATGGTTTAATTAGATGCTCTGGAGAGCTATGTGTTGTTCAATGAGAACTATGCATGTACTTTGGTTTTAATGTGATGATGAACTTCTATTAATTTGATCACTTCTGTATTCATGATGTTCTGTTATGGTTTTTGACACACTTAATTATATATAATGCATGCAGATGAACTGGCAATGGATGTACGGTAACAGACGCACCTCCGAGTACATTAAGGGTGTGCATAATTTTCTCGAAGTGGCTAAGGCAAACAAGCAGAATGGTTTTATGTGTTGTCGATGCCCTATATGTGGGAATACGAAGTCTTACTCTGACCGGAAAATCCTTCACACCCACCTGCTTTATAAGGGTTTCATGCCACACTATAATGTTTGGACCAAGCACGGAGAAAGAGGGGTTATGATGGAAGACAACGAAGAAGAAGAGGATGATGACAACTATGTGCCCCCTGAATATGGTGATGCTGCAACGGGGGAAGCTGAAGATCAAGAGGAACCAGACGATGTGCCCGGTGATGATCTTCGCCAGGTCATTGTTAATGCAAAGTGACAATGCGAAAGTGAAAAGGAGAAGTTGAAGTTCGATCGCATGTTAGAGGATCACAAAAAAGGGTTGTACCCCAATTGCGAAGATGGCAACACAAAGCTCGGTACCACACTGGTATTCCTACAGTGGAAGGCAGAAAATGGTGTATCTAACAAGGGATTTGAGAAGCTACTGAAAATATTGAAGAAGAAGCTTCCAAAAGATAACGAATTGCCCGACAGTACGTACGGAGCAAAGAAGGTTCTATGCCCTCTGGGATTGGAGGTGCAGAAGATACATGCATGCCCTAATGACTGCATCCTCTACCGTACTGCGTACGAGGATTTGAACGAATGCCCGGTATGCGGTGCATTGCGGTATAAGATCAGACGAGATGACACTGGTGATGTTGAGGGCGAGCGGCCCAGGAAGAGGGTTCCTGCCAAGGTGATGTGGTATGCTCCTATAATACAATGGTTGAAACGTCTGTTCAAAAACAAAGAGCATGCCAAGTTGATGCGGTGGCACAAAGAGGACCATAAGAAAGACGGGAAGTTGAGAGCACCCGCTGACAGGTCACAGTGGAGAAAAATTGAGAGAAAGTGGGGGGACTTTGCAGGTGACATAAGGAACGTATGGTTTGGTTTAAGCGCGGATGGCATTAATCCTTTTGGGGAGCAGAGCAGCAATCATAGCACCTGGCCCGTGACTCTATGTATCTATAACCTTCCTCCTTGGCTGTGCATGAAGCGAAAGTTCATTATGATGCCAGTTCTCATCCAAGGCCCTAAGCAACCCGGCAACGACATTGATGTGTACCTAAGGCCATTAGTTGAAGAACTTTTACAGCTGTGGAATGGAAAAGGTGTATGTGGCTGGGATGAGCAAGACCAGCAGGAATTTGACCTACATGCGTTGCTGTTTGTAACCATCAATGACTGGCCTCCTCTCAGTAACCTTTCAGGACAGACAAATAAGGGATACCACACATGCACGCACTGTTTAGATGACACCGAAAGTATATATTTGGACAAATGCAGGAAGAATGTGTACCTGGGGCATCGTCGATTTCTTGCGACCAACCATCAATGTCGAAAGAAAGGCAAGCATTTCAAAGGCGAGGTAGATCATCGGAAGAAGCCCGCCGTCCATACCGGTGATCACATACTTGCTATGGTCAATGATTTACAAGTAATCTTTGGAAAGGGTCCCGACGGACTATCTGTTCCGAATGACGCTGAGGGACGCGCACCCATGTGGAAGAAGAAATCTATATTTTGGGACCTACCCTATTGGAAAGACCTAGAGGTCCGCTCTGCAATCGACATGATGAACGTGATGAAGAATCTTTGTGTGAACCTGCTAGGCTTCTTGGGCGTGTATGGGAAGACAAAAGATACACCGGAGGCACGGGGGGACCAGCAACGTGTGCACGAAAAAGACGGCATGCCTCCAAAGCAGTAGAAGGTCCTGCCAGCTACGCTCTTACCAAAGAAGAGAAAGAAATCTTCTTTGAATGCCTGCTCAGTATGGAGGTCCCGTCTGGCTTCTGGTCGAATATAAAGGGAATAATAAATATGGCATAGAAAAAGTTCCAGAACCTAAGGTCTCATGACTGCCATGTGATTATGACGCAACTGCTTCCGGTTGCATTGAGGGTACTTCTACCGGAAAATGTTCGATTAGCCATCGTGAAGCTATGTGCATTTCTCAATGCAATCTCTCAGAAGGTGATCGATCCAGAAATCCTACCAAGGTTAAGGAGTGATTTGGCGCAATGTCTTGTGAGTTTCGAGCTGGCATTCCCACCATCCTTCTTCAATATCATGACGCACGATCTAGTTCATCTAGTCGACGAGATTGTCATTCTGTGCCCTGTATTTCTACACAATATGTTCCCCGTTGAGAGGTTCATGGTAGTCTTAAAAAATATGTTCGTAACCGTGCTAGGCCAGAAGGAAGCATCTCCATGGGCCATCAAACAGAGGATGTCATTGGGTTTTGTGTTGACTTCATTCCTGACCTTAAGAAGATTAGTCTCCCTCAATCGCGGTATGAGGGGAGACTGACTGGAAAAGGCACGCTAGGAGCGGACTCAATAATATGTAGGGACGGGCATTCTTGGTCTCAAGCACACTACACAGTTCTAAAGAATTCTACCTTGGTGACCCCGTATGTCGATGAACACAAGAATATTCTGCGCTCCAAACACCCGGAGCAGTGTGATGACTGGATTACATGTGAACACATCAGGAGTTTCGGCAGTTTGTTGCAAACACGTCTCATGGGTGACAACACTGTTTCTGATGAGCTGTACTCATTGGCCAGGGGACCATCTTGGACTGTATTGACTTACAAAATGTACAAGATAAATGGGAATACATTTTACACGATTGCCCAAGATCAAAAGAGCACCAACCAAAACAGTGGTGTCCGCTTTGATGCAGCAACCAAGAGGGGAAAGGTCGACACATATTATGGTTACATAGTGGACATATGGGAACTTGACTATGGACATGATTTTAAGGTCCCTTTGTTTCAGTGCAAATGGGTCAATCTATCAGGAGGCGGGGTACAGGTAGACTCACAGAACGGAATGACAACAGTGGATCAGACCAATCTTGGGTACACAGACGAACCATTCGTCCTAGCCAATGATGTGGCGCAGGTTTTCTATGTGAAGGACATGTCTACCAAACCGAGAAAAAGAAAAGATAAGGAAGCGAATACATCATACGATGAGCCAAAGCGCCACATAGTTCTTTCAGGAAAAAGAGACATCGTGGGAGTGGAGGGCAAGACAGACATGTCTGAAGATTATGAAAAGTTTCATGAAATTCCTCCCTTCAAAGTCTAGGCTGACCCAAGCACCCTGTTAAACGATGAAGATTATCCATGGTTACGGCGCAATAAGCAAAGGACACAAGCGAAGAAAAAGTGAAGACTTTCTTTCCACAACTATTATGATGATGCCTTTGATCTAGAATATCACTACAGTTACATGTGAAGAAATGAAATGCGTTTTGTAACACATGATTTTTTGTCCGAACCATCATACTTTGAAGGAGATTGTCCATTTTGTACACGAAGTGCATCCAGTTTTTGCCATAACCCTCTCAACTTTTTAGCACATGCTATGTGGGTGAAATGATGATACCATGCCAACTTTCAACCTTTTCACAGTTTATTTGAAGTGCTTTTCAATTTCAGGGTCATTTAGCTCAAAAAAATCAGTAATTGCATGAAAAATACGAAATGAAGTCAGAAAGGGTTGAAAATTGATGATGTGGCTTTGAATGGTGCATTTTGAACACACAAAAAGTCTGGAGTTCAAATAAGTTCAAAAAAATGAAATCCCTTTGTAACAGATGAATTTTTGTCCGAAACCCTGATACTTCAAAAGAGATTGTTCATTTTGTACATGAAGTGCATCCAGTTTTTGCCGTAACCCTCTCAACTTTTTAGCACATGCTATGTGGGTGAAATGATGATACCATACCAACTTTCAACCTTTTCACAGTTCATTTGAAGTGCTTTTCAATTTTAGGGTCATTTAGCTCAAAGAATGAACTAATAGCAAAAATAATGAACTAGAAAACTTTTATGAAACTCTAATAGCAAAAGGAAACAACTAAAAAAATCAATTAAAATATTCTCTTATGATCAACTAAAACAAAACTGTAATATTCTTTAATAGCAACAAAAATCATCTAACAAGCTTTTATAAAACTCTAATAGCAAAAGGAATCAACTAAAAATATTTTATAAACTTCTAGTATTTTTGAAACTAAAATTATAAAAAAATTATGCAACTAAAATTATCAAAGTATTTTTTGTTCAAACCATTAATAGCAAAAAGAATTATCATAAAGAATTTTTTTGTTAGAAACTTAATAGCAAAAAGAATTATGATAAAGAATTTTTTGTTAGAAACTAAAATAACAAAATCTGTTTTTGAATATAATGATAAATCATAGTAATATTAAATAGCAGGAAAAAGAATCACCCAAAAATCTATTTTTATAGTAAAGTTATTCACACAAATTTCAAAGAATTTAAATTTAAACTATTCAAATTTGAAAACTAATGGCACTAACAGAAAGTTTATAATTTTTGTGTCCTAACAGCAAAAAGAATTAAAAAAATAAAGCAAAATAAATAAATAATAAATAATGCAAAAAAAATGGAAAAAATATAAAAATGCCGCCTACTGGGCCAGCACGGCCTGAATACGACTAGAAACCCAACCCGCCAGGTGGGCCAGGATTCAGGCCCGCAGAAGGCCCAGTAGGCCCACAGGCAGAGAGACACGTTTAGGCCCGTAAGCCTGCAATAGAGAGGAGCTCGAAAGGGCAGGCACAGCCGTGCTTATAAACTGGTGCCGAAGCTCCTCAGCTAGCGAGGTGGGACTAAACATCCACCGCGGTTGTGCCTGGCATAGGCTATTGGTCCCGGTTGGTGGGACGAACCGGGACCAAGGCCATCCTTTAGTCCCGGTTTGTGGCACCAACCGGGACCAATGCCCCCCTTTGGTCCCAATTGGTGCTACCAACCGGGACCAAAGGTCTCTGTTTCCTGCCCTTTGGGCTGATGAAAAGAGACCTTTGGTCCCGGTTGGTGGCACGAACCGGGACCAAAGGGGGGCATTGGTCCCGGTTGATGCCACGAACCGGGACCAAATGCTTTCCTATATAAGTGGCACTTAGGAATTTTTCAGCAAGTTCTCACACATTCTCCCCGACGCCGACGCCCTGCTCCTCATAGCTGTCGCCGTCGCCGCTCGCTCCTCGTCGCCGTCGCCGTCGCCGTCGCCGGCCCTGCCTCCTTGTCGCCATCACGCGCTCTGCCCCATCGTCGCGCCCTGCCCCGAGCCCGTCCTTGTCATCGCTGCCCCCGAGCTCGCTCCTCATCGCCGACGCGTCCTCGCTGTGAGCGCCGCCCCGACCCCCTCCTCCTCCTCCTCCACCTCCTATTCCTTCCTATACTGGCCGCCGTCACCGCGCCCTGCCCCGTCGTCGCACCCTGCCGCCGACCCCGACGCCCTGCTGCCGACCCCGATGCCATCAGCGGTGAGTCACTGACCAAGGGGGTCCAGTGTGGCGACGCCGTGTGGGATAGAGGAAGATGAGGAGTGCATGGCATCGATTCCCCCCTCTGTCCAAATTTTTC
>JAAAWM010010733.1:0-49593 GCA_036873465.1 Thinopyrum obtusiflorum | reverse complement strand
GTGGATGAACAGGACACCGATCGTTCGAGCCGGTTGGGGCTGGATGAACAGGACCCCGTGGAGGGCAGGATGAACAGGACCACCCCGTGGAGGGCAGGATGAACAGTAGACGGTGGAGGGCTGGATGAATAGTAGCCCATGGAGGGGTGGTTGAACAGGAGCCCGTGGAGAGGGCTGGTTGAACAGTAGCCGGTGGAGTAGCGCGCGGTGGAGGCTGGATGAACAAGAGCCCGTGGATGAACACTCGCAGGTGGAGGCTGGAGGAGGTCGACGGTGGATGAACAGAAGCCCGTGGAGGCTGGAGGGGGTCGACGGTGGAGATGAACAGTATCCCATGGAGTCCCGTTTTGCGGTACGCCACACCCCTCCAGATGAACAGGACCCCCGTTTTGACCGTAGCGCTCCAACACAAGTCCGTTTCCTCCGTTTTGCGATACGCCACACCCCTCCCGATCAACAGGACCCCCGTTTCGACCTTAGGAGGTCCGTTTCCTCCGTTTTGTGGTACGCCAGACCCCTCCCGATGAACAGGATCCCGTTTCGAACGTGGCCGGTCGAACACAAGGCCGTTTCCTACGTTCTGCGGTATGCTAGGCCTCGTTTCCATTGGTTGTTCCGTCCAAGCCCTCCCGATGAACACGACGACGCATTCCATTCCGACCCAGCCGGTTGGCTCCCCATGAACATGACGACGACGCTGTTTCTCCATTCCGACCCAGCCATCTACACGAGCCCTGGCCGTACGTACGCGTGAGTAGGCGTTTGAGACCCCGCTCGTATGTACGTACGTGGCCGTATTTACTTTCTTGCACCCTGGCCGCTGTACGTACGTGTACATGCTACGTGCGCGCCTCTACTACGACACGTGCGCGCCTCTACATCGACCAGTATGTACGTACATGTTCGCGACCAGAATGACAACGCTACGTACGCTTCGACTAGGTGGGTCCCGACTGTCAAGCACATCCTTGCCTGCGAAGATGTAGCTGGTGGGTCCCAGCAGTCAAGGGGGCGAATCGTTTTTTTACCCAGACGCACTTCCTTGCGTGCGAAGATGTAGCTGGTGGGTCCCAGCAGTCAAGGGGAAACGTTTTTTTCACGAAATACGGTGGCCCGTCCGGTGGGTCCCCGCTGTCAGGTGGAGGAATAATTATTTTGCGCGTAATAAGGAGGCACTTCCTTGCTGCGGCCGTGGACCCAGCTGTCAGCCTCTCCACGTACAGTCCACGTCCGATGGAAGCCGTTCCTTGACCATGTTGACCACGCCGCGCTGAGAGCACCAGGGCGGTGGATGACGGCGAGGCCTAGGAAGGGGACGACGCAGATCCGGGGAAGACGCGGCAGTGGATGCCCACGCGTAGAGGAGTATGAGGGTTCACTGGTTCGCTACGGTGTGAGGCTGCCGTTGCCGCAGAATAACAGGGGGTGTGGGTGAGTAGAGGGATGGCCTGGCTAGCGGTGGGAGTAGTAGGGGGCGGTGAGGCCTCCGCCGCATCGCAGCCAGCCACCCCCCCCCCCCCCCCCCCCCCCCCCCCCCCCCCCCCCCCCCCCCCCCCCCCCCCCCCCCCCCCCCCCCCCCCCCCCCCCCCCCCCCCCCCCCCCCCCCCCCCCCCCCCCCCCCCCCCCCCCCCCCCCCCCCCCCCCCCCCCCCCCCCCCCCCCCCCCCCCCCCCCCCCCCCCCCCCCCCCCCCCCCCCCCCCCCCCCCCCCCCCCCCCCCCCCCCCCCCCCCCCCCCCCCCCCCCCCCCCCCCCCCCCCCCCTTCCTTGCGTGCGAAGATATAGCTGGTGGGTCCAAGCTGTCAGTGGCGGTAACATTTTTTTCGCGAAATACAGAGGCCCTTTCGGTGGGTCCCAGATGTCAGGTGGAGGAATCATTAATTTGCGCGTAATAAGGAGGCATTTCCTTGTGTGCGGCCGTGGACCCAGCTGTCAGCCTCTCCACGTACAGTCCACTTCAGATTCATGTCGGTCGTTGACCACGTTGACCAGGCCGCGCCGAGAGCACCAGGGCGGTGGACGATGGTGAGGCCTAGGAAGGGAACGACACAGAGGCAGGGAAGACTCGGCAGTTGTTTCCCACGCGGAGGGGAGTACGATTGTACGAGGGTTTACTGGTTCGTCTGTCGTCGCCGGAGAATAACAGCAGGTGTGGGTGAGTAGAGGGATGGCTAGGCCAGCGATGGGAGTACGGTGGGGCGGTGAGTCCTGTGTGGCAGCACAGCCGGCCGCGGGGAGGAGGGAGCAGGCAGTCCCGCCGGCGCTTGTTTGAGCGGCTGGAGCAGGAAGAGCAGAGATTGAAGAAGCACGATGGCCGTTGGATGGAAATCCAACAGTCACTACTTGTGTGTCAACCTTTTTTTTAGGAGCCCATATTCTTTTTGTTAGCATTACAGCCCATATTGTGGCCACGGTTAAAAAATTATACGAAATTTTGCATATTTCGGTGCGGTCCGAACTGTTTTTAATCCTGAAATTTTGAGTCACATTCAAACTGATTTTAAAAATAAATGTATATCAATATAAAATCCAACAAATTGTCCATGCATAAAAATCAATGCAATTTAAAATCTTGAAATGAAAAAAAAGAAATTTGAAACTAATTGCCGGTTTGATGTGTTTTAAAAATGTACAGCCCATTTCTCATTACTGATAGGTCATTTTCTCGGCCAGCCGAATGAAGCTCTCCTCGTCTTGAAAGATTTGCAGCCCAACAGGCCTGACAAAGCGACTTACTTGGCAAATCACAAAAAAACTGGGCTGTGGCCGTGGACCCAGCTGCGGCCGTGGACCCAGCTGTCAGCCTCTCCACGTACAGTACTCTTCCGATGGAAGTCGGTCGTTGACCACATTGACCACGCCGTGCCAAGAGCACCAAGGCAGTGGACGACGGCGAGGCCTAGGAAGGGGACGACACGGAGCCGGGGAAGACGCGGCAGTGGATGCCCACGCGGAGAGGAGTACGAGGGTTCACTGGTTCGGCTGTAATGTGAGGCTGCCGTCGCCGTAGAATAACAGGGGGTGTGGGTGAGTGGAGGGACGGCCTGGCCAGCGGTGGGAGTAGTATGGGGGAGGTGAGGCCTCCGCGGCAGCACAGCCAGCCACGGGAGGCAGGAGTAGGCGGCACGACCGGCGCTGCTTTGGGCGGCTGGAGCAATAAGACCAGAGGTTGAAGAAGCACTATGGCCGTTGGATGGACATCGTACGGTCACTGGAGCTAGAATCGTTCATATTGACTAAGTTGACAAAGCCCTCTGTCCCCGTCAACTTAGTAGGCCCACAAGTCAGCCACCCACTATGGTGGGTCCCAGCTAGCAGGGGGTATTCATTTTTTTGTGCGTCATAAGGATGCATTTCCTTGCGTGCGAAGATATAGCTGGTGGGTCCGACCTGTCAGCGGGGGGAACGTTTTTTCCGCGAAATACAGAAGCCCTTCCCGTGGGTCCTAGCTGTCAGGTGGAGGAATCATTATTTTGAGCGTAATAAGGAGGCATTTCCTTGTGTGCGGCCGTGGACCCAGCTGTCAGCCTCTCCACGTACAGTCCACTTCAGATGCATGTCGGTCATTGACCACGTTGACCAGGCTGCGCCAAGAGCACCAGGGCGGTGGACGACGACGAGGCCTAGGAAGGGAACAACACGGAGGCAGGGAAAACTCGGTAGTTGTTTCCCACGCGGAGGGGAGTACGACTGTACGAGGGTTTACTGGTTCGTCTGCCGTCGCCGGAGAATAACAGCAGGTGTGGGTGAGTAGAGGGATGGCTAGGCCAGCGATGGGAGTACAGTGGGGCGGTGAGGCCTGCGCGGCAGCATAGCCGGCCGCGGGAGGAGGGAGCAGGCAGTCCCGCCGGCGCTTGTTTGAGCGGCTGGAGCAGGAAAAGCATAGATTGAAGAAGCACGACAGCCGTTGGATGGACATCCAACAGTCACTGCTCTCGTGTGCATTATTTCTAATAATGTACAGCCCATTTGCTAATTCTTAAGAATTTTTTTGGAGCCCATCTTCTTTTTGTTAGCATTACACACCATATTGTGGCCACGGTTAAAAAGTATATGAATTTTTTGCATATTTTGGTGCGGTCAACTATTTTTAATCCCGAAATATCGATTCACATTCAAACTATTTTGAAAAATAATTCATATAAATATAAAATCCAAATAATTGTCCACGCATAAAAATCAATGGAATTTACCCCCCCCCCCCCCCCCCCCCCCCCCCCCCCCCCCCCCCCCCCCCCCCCCCCCCCCCCCCCCCCCCCCCCCCCCCCCCCCCCCCCCCCCCCCCCCCCCCCCCCCCCCCCCCCCCCCCCCCCCCCCCCCCCCCCCCCCCCCCCCCCCCCCCCCCCCCCCCCCCCCCCCCCCCCCCCCCCCCCCCCCCCCCCCCCCCCCCCCCCCCCCCCCCCCCCCCCCCCCCCCCCCCCCCCCCCCCCCCCCCCCCCCCCCCCCCCCCCCCCCCCCCCCCCCCCCCCCCCCCCCATCCGTCACTAAAACTAGTATAAATAACAACTGCTTGTTCCTCAAAAAAAACTGCGCGACCTGCTGGGTCCCTGGTGTCAGCCGCTCGTAGTGTAATTCTCTCATTTATTGACTACGTTGACAATGGTGAGCCCCAGATGTCCAACCATTAGGAGGAACCATATTTTTGGGCTTGTAATATAGAGGCACTTGCTTGCGTACTGCCATGATGCTGGTGGGTCCCTACTGTCATCCTCTCCACGTACAGTCATCTCCTTGTTCCTCTCGGTTGTTGACGATGTTGACAACACAAGAGGGCAGCGCACCGCGCACGGCGAGCGAACCAAGGCCGCAAGGTGGAGGACGACAGCGAGGCCTCGGACGGAACGAACAGGAGCCGTGGAAGATGCGTCGGTCCAGTCGCAGGTGGAGGGGAGTACGAGGGTTGACTGGTTCGGGTGCGGGTGTGTGTTGGGGCTGACGTCGCCGGAGAATAACAGGACGTGTGGGGGAATAGAGGGAGGGACTAGCCAACATTGGAGGGTACGTACGGTAGGGCGACGGAGGCGCAGCCAGCCATGGGAGGCGGGAGCAGGCGGAGCCGACGGGGTGGTCCCCCCCCCCCCCCCCCCCCCCCCCCCCCCCCCCCCCCCCCCCCCCCCCCCCCCCCCCCCCCCCCCCCCCCCCCCCAACGGTGGCCCGAACCAGTATAAATCTTGTGTCCCTTGTGCTGTGAGTTCGTTGAGTTCGTCCGCGAGACCTTATCGAGCTAGGGTGTAGATCAGTAGGAGGGAAAGAACTTCGCGCGCACCCCAGAGTTCGAACCTTAAGGGTTTTGCCGGAACCCGTGATCCGACAAATACCCCCCTGCTAGCTGGGACCCACCATAGTGGGTGGCTGACTTGTGGGCCTACTAAGTTGACGGGGACAGAGGGCTTTGTCAGCTTAGTCAATATGAACGATTCTAGATACAGTGACCGTACGATGTCCATCCAACGGCCATAGTGCTTCTTCAACCTCTGGTCTTCTTGCTCCAGCCGCCCAAAGCAGCGCCGGTCGTGCCGCCTGCTCCTGCCTCCCGTGGCCGGCTGTGCTGCCGCGGAGGCCTCGCCGCCCCCATACTACTTCCACCGCTGGCCAGGCCATCCCTCCACTCACCCACACCCCCTGTTATTCTGCGGCAACGGCAGCCTCACACCGCAGCCGAACCAGTGAACCCTCGTACTCCTCTCCGCGTGGGCATCCACTACCGCGTCTTCCCCGGCTCCGCGTCGTCCCCTTCCTAGGCCTCGCCGTCGTCCACCGCCTTGGTGCTCTCGGCGCGGCGTGGTCAATGTGGTCAACGACCGACTTCCATCGGACGAGTACTGTACGTGGAGAGGCTGACAGCTGGGTCCACGGCCACAGCCCAGTTTTTTTGTGATTTGCCAGGGGTCCCCAGACTTGCCTGCCTGTGGCCCACGGCGTGGCTATGCTAGCGGGCCTATACGGCCCACCTTCATCAACAAGGCTTTCAAGACCCTCGCGAGGGGCCAAGCCTCATGAGGCGGACGACGCAAGACCTCCTCAGGAGCTGCCTCTCCAGGCAGGCTCACGAGGAGCGAAGATATCAAGGCGGGGCAAACCTCGCGAGGCTCTCGTGACGTGAGCCATGACGATCGACACCAGGCGGGCGCCAGCGCGCGCAGCATCCTTGTTTCCTCTTTGGTGCTAAGGAAGCAGGCGCAGGCGCGAAGTACCGAGGCATCAAGCAAGGTTTCCATATCGGTGCAACGAGACCAAAGACCAGCAGGACGGCAAGACGGAGGTCACCATGGAGCCCAAGATGGTGTCATCACCAGAGCCTTTTATAGGCGAAGACCACTTTTGTTAGGATAGCTTGTACTAGCTGTCCCCTTTCAAAATTGCCCGCCATTGTTGGCTCCCTTCCCGCTCAATATTTGGGGAGAGGACCAGGGCCTATATAAGTAGAACTAGCCACCACAGTAGGGGCAACTCATCTTGGATTGGATCGGCAACTCATCTTGGATTGGATCCGCTCCATCCTCACACCCACAAGTTCACAGAGCACAAGAATACCTCAACCTCAGGAGGCTGTTCTTCCCCTTGTACTGTTCATCATCAGCCCAACCCCCCCCCCCCCCCCCCCCCCCCCCCCCCCCCCCCCCCCCCCCCCCCCCCCCCCCCCCCCCCCCCCCCCCCCCCCCCCCCCCCCCCCCCCCCCCCCCCCCCCCCCCCCCCCCCCCCCCCCCCCCCCCCCCCCCCCCCCCCCCCCCCCCCCCCCCCCCCCCCCCCCCCCCCCCCCCCCCCCCCCCCCCCCCCCCCCCCCCCCCCCCCCCCCCCCCCCCCCCCCCCCCCCCCCCCCCCCCCCCCCCCCCCCCCCCCCCCCCCCCCCCCCCCCCCCCCCCCCCCCCCCCCCCCCCCCCCCCCCCCCCCCCCCCCCCCCCCCCCCCCCCCCCCCCCCCCCCCCCCCCCCCCCCCCCCCCCCCCCCCCCCCCCCCCCCCCCCCCCCCCCCCCCCCCCCCCCCCCCCCCCCCCCCCCCCCCCCCCCCCCCCCCCCCCCCCCCCCCCCCCCCCCCCCCCCCCCCCCCCCCCCCCCCCCCCCCCCCCCCCCCCCCCCCCCCCCCCCCCCCCCCCCCCCCCCCCCCCCCCCCCCCCCCCCCCCCCCCCCCCCCCCCCCCCCCCCCCCCCCCCCCCCCCCCCCCCCCCCCCCCCCCCCCCCCCCCCCCCCCCCCCCCCCCCCCCCCCCCCCCCCCCCCCCCCCCCCCCCCCCCCCCCCCCCCCCCCCCCCCCCCCCCCCCCCCCCCCCCCCCCCCCCCCCCCCCCCCCCCCCCCCCCCCCCCCCCCCCCCCCCCCCCCCCCCCCCCCCCCCCCCCCCCCCCCCCCCCCCCCCCCCCCCCCCCCCCCCCCCCCCCCCCCCCCCCCCCCCCCCCCCCCCCCCCCCCCCCCCCCCCCCCCCCCCCCCCCCCCCCCCCCCCCCCCCCCCCCCCCCCCCCCCCCCCCCCCCCCCCCCCCCCCCCCCCCCCCCCCCCCCCCCCCCCCCCCCCCCCCCCCCCCCCCCCCCCCCCCCCCCCCCCCCCCCCCCCCCCCCCCCCCCCCCCCCCCCCCCCCCCCCCCCCCCCCCCCCCCCCCCCCCCCCCCCCCCCCCCCCCCCCCCCCCCCCCCCCCCCCCCCCCCCCCCCCCCCCCCCCCCCCCCCCCCCCCCCCCCCCCCCCCCCCCCCCCCCCCCCCCCCCCCCCCCCCCCCCCCCCCCCCCCCCCCCCCCCCCCCCCCCCCCCCCCCCCCCCCCCCCCCCCCCCCCCCCCCCCCCCCCCCCCCCCCCCCCCCCCCCCCCCCCCCCCCCCCCCCCCCCCCCCCCCCCCCCCCCCCCCCCCCCCCCCCCCCCCCCCCCCCCCCCCCCCCCCCCCCCCCCCCCCCCCCCCCCCCCCCCCCCCCCCCCCCCCCCCCCCCCCCCCCCCCCCCCCCCCCCCCCCCCCCCCCCCCCCCCCCCCCCCCCCCCCCCCCCCCCCCCCCCCCCCCCCCCCCCCCCCCCCCCCCCCCCCCCCCCCCCCCCCCCCCCCCCCCCCCCCCCCCCCCCCCCCCCCCCCCCCCCCCCCCCCCCCCCCCCCCCCCCCCCCCCCCCCCCCCCCCCCCCCCCCCCCCCCCCCCCCCCCCCCCCCCCCCCCCCCCCCCCCCCCCCCCCCCCCCCCCCCCCCCCCCCCCCCCCCCCCCCCCCCCCCCCCCCCCCCCCCCCCCCCCCCCCCCCCCCCCCCCCCCCCCCCCCCCCCCCCCCCCCCCCCCCCCCCGTTAGATGTTCTTGCCCTTTTCAACTCGGCTGTGACTGTCATATTTTCTTTGGAGCAAGGCAAATGGCTTGCCAGTCGTTTAATTTAGAGTGAAATATTGTAATAACTAACAAATCCCAACCAAGGGAAATAACATCACTCTCGCCGGCTGCTTGAGCTCACTGTGCATTACAGAAGCCAAGTGATTAGCCCCCACCAGCACCCACAAACTTATTTCCAACTAGCACATCAAATGGGCTGTAAATTTTCATAGGAAAGGCTGCATGACCATGACAGATTTGGATTCTGACATTTGGGACCCACGAGGAAATAGCCTATCCAAGGTGGTGTCGACTTACTAGCCAGTCAACAAACGATTCTGCCTACCAGCCGTTGGATTGACATCCAACATCTGTCGTGTATATTCTATCTCTTGTCTTCTTCTTCCTCCAGCCACCCAAACCAAACCACCCCGTCGGCTCCGCCTGCTCCCGCCTCCCATGGCTGGCTGCGCCTCCGCCGCCCTACCGTATGTACCCTCCAACGTTGGCCAGTCCCTCCCTCTATTCCCCCACATGTCCTGTTATTCTCCGGTGACGTTAGCCCCAACACACACCTGCACCCGAACCAGTCAACCCTCGTACTCCCCTTCGCCTGTGACTGGACCGGCGCATCTTCCACGGCTCCTGTTTGTTCCATCCGAGGCCTCGCCGTCATCCTCCGCCTTGCGGCCTTGGTTCACTCGCCGTGCACGGTGCGCCGCCCTCTTGCGTTGTCAACGTCGTCAACAACCAAGAGGAACAAGGAGATGACTGTACATGGAGAGGATGACAGTAGGGACCCACCAGCGTCATGGCAGTACGCAAGCAAGTGCCTCTATATTACAAGCCAAAAAATATGGTTCCTCCTAATGGTTGGACATCTGGGGCTCACGCCATTGTCAACGTAGTCAATAAACGAGAGAATTACACTACGAGCGGCTGACACCAGGGACCCAGCAGGTCGCACAGTTTTTTTTTGAGGAACAAGCAGTTGTTATTTATACTAGTTTTAGCGACGGATCAGGGTAACAACGGGGCTGTGCGGGGGCTGTGGCCCATCTAGCCAGGGTTTTATTTATGTTTACCACAGCATGAGCCCAGTTCTGTTTTTTTCTTGCTGAAAATGGCTAGCCCAGTTCTATTTTTTTTAAAGAAATACCCAAATGAGGCCTACTTGCTTTATCAGCCCTGCTGGGCCCCCCCCCCCCCCCCCCCCCCCCCCCCCCCCCCCCCCCCCCCCCCCCCCCCCCCCCCCCCCCCCCCCCCCCCCCCCCCCCCCCCCCCCCCCCCCCCCCCCCCCCCCCCCCCCCCCCCCCCCCCCCCCCCCCCCCCCCCCCCCCCCCCCCCCCCCCCCCCCCCCCCCCCCCCCCCCCCCCCCCCCCCCCCCCCCCCCCCCCCCCCCCCCCCCCCCCCCCCCCCCCCCCCCCCCCCCCCCCCCCCCCCCCCCCCCCCCCCCCCCCCCCCCCCCCCCCCCCCCCCCCCCCCCCCCCCCCCCCCCCCCCCCCCCCCCCCCCCCCCCCCCCCCCCCCCCCCCCCCCCCCCATTAGCAAATGGGCTGTACATTATTAGAAATAATGCACACGAGAGCAGTGACTATTGGATGTCCATGCAACGGCTGCCGTGCTTCTTCAATCTCTGCTTTTCCTGCTCCAGCCGCTCAAACAAGCGCCGGCGGGACTGCCTGGTCCCTCGTCCCGCGGCTGGCTATGCTGCCGTGCAGGCCTCACCGCCCCACCGTACTCCCATCGCTGGCCTAGCCATCCCTCTACTCACCCACACTTGCTGTTATTCTCCGGGGACGGCAGACGAACCAGTAAACCCTCGTACTCCTCCGCGTGGGAAACAACTGTCGAGTCTTCCCTGGCTCCATGTCATTCCCTTCCTAGGCCTCGCCGTCGTCCACCGCCCTGGTGCTCTCGGCGCGGCCTAGTCAACGTGGTCAATGAACGACATCCATCGGAAGTGGACTGTACGTGGAGAGGCTGACAGCTGGGTCCACGGCCGCACGCAAGGAAATGCCTCCTTATTACGCGCAAAATAATGATTCCTCCACCTGACAGCTAAGACCCACGGGAAGGGCTTCTGTATTTCGCGAAAAAAACGGTCCCCCCGCTGACAGGTCGGACCCACCAGCTATATCTTCGCACGCAAGGAAGTGCCTCCTTATGACGCACAAAAAAATGAATACTGTCGGTGTTCTGGGAACGGGGGTCCCCAGACTTGCCTGCCTGCGGCCCACGGCGTGGCTATGCTAGCGGGCCTGTACGGCCCACCTTCATCAACAAGGCTTTCAAGACCCTCGCGAGGGGCCAAGCCTCGCGAGGCGGACGATGCAAGACCTCCCCAGGAGCTGCCTCTCCAGGCAGGCTCACGAGGAGCGGAGATATCAAGGCGGGGCAAACCTCGCGAGGCTCTCGTGACGTGAGCCATGACGATCGACACCAGGCGGGCGCCAGGCGGGCGCCAGCGCGCGCAGCGTCCTTGTTTCCTCTTTGGTGCTAAGGAGGCAGGCGCAGGCGTGGAGTACCGAGGCATCAAGCAAGGTTTCCATATCGGTGCAACAAGACCAAAGACCAGCAGGACGGCAAGACGAAGGTCACCATGGAGCCCAAGATGGCGTCATCACCAGAGCCTTTTGCAGGCGAAGACCACTTTTGTCAGGATAGCTTGTACTAGCTGTCCCCTTTCAAAATTGCCCGCCGTTGTTGGCTCCCTTCCCACTCAATATTTGGGGAGAGGACCAGGGCCTATATAAGTAGAACTAGCCACCGCAGTAGGGGCAACTCATCTTGGATTGGATCGGCAACTCATCTTGGATTGGATCCGCTCCATCCTCACACCCACAAGTTCACAGAGCACAAGAACACCTCAACCTCAGGACCCCCCCCCCCCCCCCCCCCCCCCCCCCCCCCCCCCCCCCCCCCCCCCCCCCCCCCCCCCCCCCCCCCCCCCCCCCCCCCCCCCCCCCTGGCCCGAACCAGTATAAATCTTGTGTCCCTTGTGCTGTGAGTTCGTCGAGTTTGTCCGTGAGACCTTATCGAGCTAGGGTGTAGATCGGTAGGAGGGAAAGAACTTCACGCGCACCCCAGAGTTCGAACCTTAAGGGTTTTGCCAGAACCCGTGATCTGACATTTGGTGCGCCAGGTAGGGGTGCGCCGGAGCCTCTTCCCCGCCGATCGGTCCACCAACGCTGCACGCCCCGATGTCCGGCGATCCAAGGCCGGACTCCGACCGCTGGGCAGCTTGGCCAGCCCGGGCGGTGACACCTGCCCATGAAGACCCCGGCCCCGCGCTCCAGGTGTCGTCCACCCTCACTCCACGGCAAGTGCGAGCCGCTACAAGGGCAGCAAGCCACGCTGCAGCAACAACGCCGTACTCACGGCGGGAGCAGGCAAACATGCGGGCAGCGCTCACGGTGGCGCGAGAGCTGCTGCGGTGCCGGCTGATGGAGAGCGGCCGGGATGCACTGCTGGAACGCGTTGCCAAGCTGCTGGATGTGGCAGCGTCAGGAGCGCCGCCCTTCTACTATCAGCTTCCTTCTCAGGCCACTACGGGGTCACACAGCGGGCCTCGCCGCAACCACGCGCCATCGGGTGTGCCTGGGGGCTTCGTCAACAGCAGCACGGCCGGCGGCGTCGGGGGCTCCGCCGCCCCCATGCCGCCCGCGGCAAGCATGGGCACAAGCGTCGCCTCCCATGGTCCCAGTGAGATACCGCGCTACCATCCTCAGGACACCACGCTGGGCCGGGCAACATGGAGTGTGGGGCACTACGGTGAGGTGTTCGGGGTAACAGCCCCGGAAGCCTACGTGCCCCGCATGATGGACCAGGAGTACGCACCGGAGGACGACCCTGGCTCGTTCCTCGGAGAAGAGTGGGAAGAAGGGACGCTGGGAGTTGAAGCCTTCCAGGAACCGATGGAGAACCACAACGATCGCGCCAGCAACAACTACAGGGTACCACTAATCTCTCAGGAGCAGGCTTACGCTAACCGTGGGCTGCAAGTGAATCAGGTCACAGCGTCCGTCGACGACCCCGGCGCAGCAGCATCCCTTCCGCCGGGGGAATCACACTGGGGGCCACGAGGAGGGAGCCAGGAGCAAGGCCCCTCCCCACTTCGCGCGAAGCCAGGCAACGCCCGGAGGTAGGCCCTCTGCCGGGGAGGTGCCGGCGAGCCTTCCCCCGGCAGAGGATCCGTGGTCGCCGAGGGCACCGCTGGCGTCCCCTTTCCCCCCTTTGTGTCGTCTAGGTTGCCGGTCGGCTCAAAGGTGGTCGAGGGTGGCGCAAGGCGGGGCCCTCGTCTGGCGATATGAAGCAAGGCCGGTTCCTGTGAAGAAGGCCCAGTGCCTGTGAAGCTCGCCGCCCGTGACACTCTCACGTAATAATGAGTGGGGCTGTACACGCCCCGGAGTCTCAGGGGTGCCAGCCTCAGGCCCTGGGGCTCCCTCCCACGCCTAGTGGCAGCACTTAGCTCCGCGCTGGTGAGAAGACTCGAAGACCAGAAGACTAGACTAGGCGCTGGACGTGGCCATTTGCTTTGGATCTCTTCTTCTGTAGTCTTGCTTTCTGGATTTGGATTTAAGTTGAAGTCGAGCTTTTATCGATGCGTGCGGGGGGTGTATTTTCTCGTTCAAGCGATTTCTTGCCATCTGGTTCTTGCCTTGTTTTGGAGCTCACGCTCGCCGCCTTCCCCCTCGCGGGCCCCTCGCGAGCGGGGCTGGGCACAGCACGCGCGCCACGCGCGCTGATCAGCCAGGAACCTCGCGAGGCCCTCTCGGGCGGGTCAGCAGACCCTTCAGGAGCCCCGTGGCGACTCTCGACCTTACGACCCGATTCAGGGACCGCTCCGGCTAAGGTAAGCCACAGCGGCAAAGCTTGCCGTTAGACTCATGACCGACCAAAATGCACCCTCGGTTCGACACAAAGGAGTAGAAATCATGATTTGCTTACATGAGGGGCTCCCCCTCCCAAAATGCTCTCACAATCTTTAGGGGCCATGCCCGAGTTTTTGCATACAGGGTGAAGCAGTAAAGGGACCAGGAACTAGCCAGATATGTCACTCGCCGCGTCCTCCGCGTCGTCTTCAGACGCGTCGCTCGTGTCGCCGTCACCGTCGTCGGCGCCGCCGCCACCATCACCAGCGCCGACGTCACCATCATCGACCACGTCGCCTCCGTCTGCGGCGACCACCACCGCATCGTCCTCTGAAGTGAAGGCCCTGACCAACGCGTCCACGTTGTCCTCTACCCACCATGCCAGGTCGTCCCGGACGACCGTAGGTACAGGGGCGATGGCGGCGTCGAAATCGAAGTCGGGGTTGGCGTTCAGGAGATGGCTGAAGACACGGGAGCCCCCCCCCCCCCCCCCCCCCCCCCCCCCCCCCCCCCCCCCCCCCCCCCCCCCCCCCCCCCCCCCCCCCCCCCCCCCCCCCCCCCCCCCCCCCCCCCCCCCCCCCCCCCCCCCCCCCCCCCCCCCCCCCCCCCCCCCCCCCCCCCCCCCCCCCCCCCCCCCCCCCCCCCCCCCCCCCCCCCCCCCCCCCCCCCCCCCCCCCCCCCATGAAAGAAAATAACCTGACAGAGGTTTTATGTCCGTGTCGAAGATGCAAAGGAATAGTTTGGCTCGACCCCTATGACGATGGTTGATACGTCCATTTTGCATCATGCTTTTATATCGATATTTATTGCATTATGGGCTGTTATTACACATTATGTCACAATACTTATGCCTATTCTCTCTTATTTTACAAGGTTTACATGAAGAGGGAGAATGCCGGCAGCTGAAAAAGGAGCAAATATTAGAGACCTATTCTGCACAACTCCAAAAGTCATGAAACTCCACGGAAGTCATTTTTGGGATTTATAAAAAATACTGAGCGAAGAAAATACCAGAGGGGGCCCACACCCTGGCCACGAGGGTGGGAGGCGCGCCCTACCCCCCTGGGCGCGCCCCCCTGCCTCGTGGGCCCCCTGGCAGGCTTCTGATGCCCATCTTCTGCTATATGAAGTCTTTTACCCTGGAAAAAATCATAAGCAAGCTTTCGGGACGAGACTCCGCCGCCACGAGGCGGAACCTTGGTGGAACCAATCTAGGGCTCTGGCGGAGCTGTTCTGCCGGGGAAACTTCCCTCCGGGAGGGGGAAATCATCGCCATCATCATCACCAATGATCCTCTCATCAGGAGGGGGTCAATCTTCATCAACATCTTCACCAGCACCATCTCCTCTCAAACCCTAGTTCATCTCTTGTATCCAATCTTTGTCACATAGCCTGAGATTGGTACCTGTAGGTTGCTAGTAGTGTTGATTACTCCTTGTAGTTGATGCTAGTTGGTTTATTTGGTGGAAGATCATATGTTCAGATCCTATATGCATATTAATACCCCTCTGATTATGAACATGAATATGCTTTGTGAGTAGTTAGGTTTGTTCCTGAGGACATGGGAGAAGTCTTGCTATTAGTAGTCATGTGAATTCCCCCCCCCCCCCCCCCCCCCCCCCCCCCCCCCCCCCCCCCCCCCCCCCCCCCCCCCCCCCCCCCCCCCCCCCCCCCCCCCCCCCCCCCCCCCCCCCCCCCCCCCCCCCCCCCCCCCCCCCCCCCCCCCCCCCCCCCCCCCCCCCCCCCCCCCCCCCCCCCCCCCCCCCCCCCCCCCCCCCCCCCCCCCCCCCCCCCCCCCCCCCCCCCCCCCCCCCCCCCCCCCCCCCCCCCCCCCCCCCCCCCCCCCCCCCCCCCCCCCCCCCCCCCCCCCCCCCCCCCCCCCCCCCCCCCCCCCCCCCCCCCCCCCCCCCCCCCCCCCCCCCCCCCCCCCCCCCCCCCCCCCCCCCCCCCCCCCCCCCCCCCCCCCCCCCCCCCCCCCCCCCCCCCCCCCCCCCCCCCCCCCCCCCCCCCCCCCCCCCCCCCCCCCCCCCCCCCCCCCCCCCCCCCCCCCCCCCCCCCCCCCCCCCCCCCCCCCCCCCCCCCCCCCCCCCCCCCCCCCCCCCCCCCCCCCCCCCCCCCCCCCCCCCCCCCCCCCCCCCCCCCCCCCCCCCCCCCCCCCCCCCCCCCCCCCCCCCCCCCCCCCCCCCCCCCCCCCCCCCCCCCCCCCCCCCCCCCCCCCCCCCCCCCCCCCCCCCCCCCCCCCCCCCCCCCCCCCCCCCCCCCCCCCCCCCCCCCCCCCCCCCCCCCCCCCCCCCCCCCCCCCCCCCCCCCCCCCCCCCCCCCCCCCCCCCCCCCCCCCCCCCCCCCCCCCCCCCCCCCCCCCCCCCCCCCCCCCCCCCCCCCCCCCCCCCCCCCCCCCCCCCCCCCCCCCCCCCCCCCCCCCCCCCCCCCCCCCCCCCCCCCCCCCCCCCCCCCCCCCCCCCCCCCCCCCCCCCCCCCCCCCCCCCCCCCCCCCCCCCCCCCCCCCCCCCCCCCCCCCCCCCCCCCCCCCCCCCCCCCCCCCCCCCCCCCCCCCCCCCCCCCCCCCCCCCCCCCCCCCCCCCCCCCCCCCCCCCCCCCCCCCCCCCCCCCCCCCCCCCCCCCCCCCCCCCCCCCCCCCCCCCCCCCCCCCCCCCCCCCCCCCCCCCCCCCCCCCCCCCCCCCCCCCCCCCCCCCCCCCCCCCCCCCCCCCCCCCCCCCCCCCCCCCCCCCCCCCCCCCCCCCCCCCCCCCCCCCCCCCCCCCCCCCCCCCCCCCCCCCCCCCCCCCCCCCCCCCCCCCCCCCCCCCCCCCCCCCCCCCCCCCCCCCCCCCCCCCCCCCCCCCCCCCCCCCCCCCCCCCCCCCCCCCCCCCCCCCCCCCCCCCCCCCCCCCCCCCCCCCCCCCCCCCCCCCCCCCCCCCCCCCCCCCCCCCCCCCCCCCCCCCCCCCCCCCCCCCCCCCCCCCCCCCCCCCCCCCCCCCCCCCCCCCCCCCCCCCCCCCCCCCCCCCCCCCCCCCCCCCCCCCCCCCCCCCCCCCCCCCCCCCCCCCCCCCCCCCCCCCCCCCCCCCCCCCCCCCCCCCCCCCCCCCCCCCCCCCCCCCCCCCCCCCCCCCCCCCCCCCCCCCCCCCCCCCCCCCCCCCCCCCCCCCCCCCCCCCCCCCCCCCCCCCCCCCCCCCCCCCCCCCCCCCCCCCCCCCCCCCCCCCCCCCCCCCCCCCCCCCCCCCCCCCCCCCCCCCCCCCCCCCCCCCCCCCCCCCCCCCCCCCCCCCCCCCCCCCCCCCCCCCCCCCCCCCCCCCCCCCCCCCCCCCCCCCCCCCCCCCCCCCCCCCCCCCCCCCCCCCCCCCCCCCCCCCCCCCCCCCCCCCCCCCCCCCCCCCCCCCCCCCCCCCCCCCCCCCCCCCCCCCCCCCCCCCCCCCCCCCCCCCCCCCCCCCCCCCCCCCCCCCCCCCCCCCCCCCCCCCCCCCCCCCCCCCCCCCCCCCCCCCCCCCCCCCCCCCCCCCCCCCCCCCCCCCCCCCCCCCCCCCCCCCCCCCCCCCCCCCCCCCCCCCCCCCCCCCCCCCCCCCCCCCCCCCCCCCCCCCCCCCCCCCCCCCCCCCCCCCCCCCCCCCCCCCCCCCCCCCCCCCCCCCCCCCCCCCCCCCCCCCCCCCCCCCCCCCCCCCCCCCCCCCCCCCCCCCCCCCCCCCCCCCCCCCCCCCCCCCCCCCCCCCCCCCCCCCCCCCCCCCCCCCCCCCCCCCCCCCCCCCCCCCCCCCCCCCCCCCCCCCCCCCCCCCCCCCCCCCCCCCCCCCCCCCCCCCCCCCCCCCCCCCCCCCCCCCCCCCCCCCCCCCCCCCCCCCCCCCCCCCCCCCCCCCCCCCCCCCCCCCCCCCCCCCCCCCCCCCCCCCCCCCCCCCCCCCCCCCCCCCCCCCCCCCCCCCCCCCCCCCCCCCCCCCCCCCCCCCCCCCCCCCCCCCCCCCCCCCCCCCCCCCCCCCCCCCCCCCCCCCCCCCCCCCCCCCCCCCCCCCCCCCCCCCCCCCCCCCCCCCCCCCCCCCCCCCCCCCCCCCCCCCCCCCCCCCCCCCCCCCCCCCCCCCCCCCCCCCCCCCCCCCCCCCCCCCCCCCCCCCCCCCCCCCCCCCCCCCCCCCCCCCCCCCCCCCCCCCCCCCCCCCCCCCCCCCCCCCCCCCCCCCCCCCCCCCCCCCCCCCCCCCCCCCCCCCCCCCCCCCCCCCCCCCCCCCCCCCCCCCCCCCCCCCCCCCCCCCCCCCCCCCCCCCCCCCCCCCCCCCCCCCCCCCCCCCCCCCCCCCCCCCCCCCCCCCCCCCCCCCCCCCCCCCCCCCCCCCCCCCCCCCCCCCCCCCCCCCCCCCCCCCCCCCCCCCCCCCCCCCCCCCCCCCCCCCCCCCCCCCCCCCCCCCCCCCCCCCCCCCCCCCCCCCCCCCCCCCCCCCCCCCCCCCCCCCCCCCCCCCCCCCCCCCCCCCCCCCCCCCCCCCCCCCCCCCCCCCCCCCCCCCCCCCCCCCCCCCCCCCCCCCCCCCCCCCCCCCCCCCCCCCCCCCCCCCCCCCCCCCCCCCCCCCCCCCCCCCCCCCCCCCCCCCCCCCCCCCCCCCCCCCCCCCCCCCCCCCCCCCCCCCCCCCCCCCCCCCCCCCCCCCCCCCCCCCCCCCCCCCCCCCCCCCCCCCCCCCCCCCCCCCCCCCCCCCCCCCCCCCCCCCCCCCCCCCCCCCCCCCCCCCCCCCCCCCCCCCCCCCCCCCCCCCCCCCCCCCCCCCCCCCCCCCCCCCCCCCCCCCCCCCCCCCCCCCCCCCCCCCCCCCCCCCCCCCCCCCCCCCCCCCCCCCCCCCCCCCCCCCCCCCCCCCCCCCCCCCCCCCCCCCCCCCCCCCCCCCCCCCCCCCCCCCCCCCCCCCCCCCCCCCCCCCCCCCCCCCCCCCCCCCCCCCCCCCCCCCCCCCCCCCCCCCCCCCCCCCCCCCCCCCCCCCCCCCCCCCCCCCCCCCCCCCCCCCCCCCCCCCCCCCCCCCCCCCCCCCCCCCCCCCCCCCCCCCCCCCCCCCCCCCCCCCCCCCCCCCCCCCCCCCCCCCCCCCCCCCCCCCCCCCCCCCCCCCCCCCCCCCCCCCCCCCCCCCCCCCCCCCCCCCCCCCCCCCCCCCCCCCCCCCCCCCCCCCCCCCCCCCCCCCCCCCCCCCCCCCCCCCCCCCCCCCCCCCCCCCCCCCCCCCCCCCCCCCCCCCCCCCCCCCCCCCCCCCCCCCCCCCCCCCCCCCCCCCCCCCCCCCCCCCCCCCCCCCCCCCCCCCCCCCCCCCCCCCCCCCCCCCCCCCCCCCCCCCCCCCCCCCCCCCCCCCCCCCCCCCCCCCCCCCCCCCCCCCCCCCCCCCCCCCCCCCCCCCCCCCCCCCCCCCCCCCCCCCCCCCCCCCCCCCCCCCCCCCCCCCCCCCCCCCCCCCCCCCCCCCCCCCCCCCCCCCCCCCCCCCCCCCCCCCCCCCCCCCCCCCCCCCCCCCCCCCCCCCCCCCCCCCCCCCCCCCCCCCCCCCCCCCCCCCCCCCCCCCCCCCCCCCCCCCCCCCCCCCCCCCCCCCCCCCCCCCCCCCCCCCCCCCCCCCCCCCCCCCCCCCCCCCCCCCCCCCCCCCCCCCCCCCCCCCCCCCCCCCCCCCCCCCCCCCCCCCCCCCCCCCCCCCCCCCCCCCCGCATGTTGGAAAGAACATGATATATATATCTAATTGGATGTAGGGGAGCATGAATTATTATTGTTGACATTACCCTTGAGGTAAAAGGTTGTGGGGCAAAACTATAAGCCCCTATCTTTCTCTGTGTCCGATTAAACCCCCCCCCCCCCCCCCCCCGTGTCCGATCAAAACTCCGGAACCACAAGTATCGCGTGAGTGTTAGCAATTATGAAGGACTAGATGATAGTTGAGTATGTGCACTTGCTATTTAGCTCTGACATAGACTCTTTCCGATGTTATGATAAATTGCAATTGCTTCAATGACTGAGGTTATAGTTTGTTTATGCTCAATAAGGTTTCTGATTCATACTTTTGCTTTGTGAATAGATCATCACTTGAACATAAGTAATCATATGACCAAATCTATATATGTTGCTGTTATGAGAATAATCATGATGCTTTCATGTCCGTATTTTATTTTTATCCACGCCTCTACCTCTAAACATGAGGACATATTTATTGTTATCGGCTTTTCGCTTGAGGACAAGCGAGGTCTAAGCTTGGGGGAGTTTATGTCCATTTTGCATCATGCTTTTATAACAATATTTATTGCATTATGGGCTATTATTTCACGTTATGTCACAATATTTACAAGGTTTACATAAAGAGGGAGAATGCTGACAGCTGGAATTCTGGGCTGGAAAAGGAGCAAATATTAGAGACCTATTCTGCGCAACTCCAAAAGTCCTGAAACTCCACGGAACATCTTAAAGTAAATAAAGAAAAATCCTCACCAAAGATGAAGGCCAGGGGGCCCACACCCTGCTCACGAGGGTAGGGGTGCCCCCCCCCCCCTTAGGGCGCGCCCCCTACCTCGTGGGCCCCCTGGTGGCTCTCCGACATCCATCTTCTCCTATATGAAGTCTTTCGATGAGAAAAAAATAAGAGGGAACTTTTCGGGACGAGACTCCGCCGCCACGAGGCGGAACCTTGGCGGAACCAATTTAGAGCTCTGGCAGAGTTGTTCTGCCGGGGATACTTCCCTTCGGAGGGGGAAATCATCACCATCGTCATCACCACGCTCCTCTCATCGGGAGAGGGCAATCTCCATCAACATCTTCACCAGCACCATCTCATCTCCAAACCCTAGTTCATCTCTTGTATCCAATTCTTGTCTCAAAGTCCGGGATTGGTGCTAGTAGGTTGCTAGTAGTGTTGATTACTCCTTGTAGTTGATGCTAGTTGGTTTATTTGGTGGAAGATCATATGTTCAGATCCTTTATGGATATTATTACCCCTCTGATTATGAACATGAACATGCTTTTTGAGTAGTTACGTTTGTTCCTGAGGACAAGGGAGAAATCTTGCTATTAGTAGTCATGTGAATTTGGTATTCGTTCGATATTTTGATAAGATGTATGTTGTCTAGCATCTAGTGGTGTTATGTGAACGTCGACTACATAACACTTCACCATTATTTGGGCCCCCCCCCCCCCCCCCCCCCCCCCCCCCCCCCCCCCCCCCCCCCCCCCCCCCCCCCCCCCCCCCCCCCCCCCCCCCCCCCCCCCCCCCCCCCCCCCCCCCCCCCCCCCCCCCCCCCCCCCCCCCCCCCCCCCCCCCCCCCCCCCCCCCCCCCCCCCCCCCCCCCCCCCCCCCCCCCCCCCCCCCCCCCCCCCCCCCCCCCCCCCCCCCCCCCCCCCCCCCCCCCCCCCCCCCCCCCCCCCCCCCCCCCCCCCCCCCCCCCCCCCCCCCCCCCCCCCCCCCCCCCCCCCCCCCCCCCCCCCCCCCCCCCCCCCCCCCCCCCCCCCCCCCCCCCCCCCCCCCCCCCCCCCCCCCCCCCCCCCCCCCCCCCCCCCCCCCCCCCCCCCCCCCCCCCCCCCCCCCCCCCCCCCCCCCCCCCCCCCCCCCCCCCCCCCCCCCCCCCCCCCCCCCCCCCCCCCCCCCCCCCCCCCCCCCCCCCCCCCCCCCCCCCCCCCCCCCCCCCCCCCCCCCCCCCCCCCCCCCCCCCCCCCCCCCCCCCCCCCCCCCCCCCCCCCCCCCCCCCCCCCCCCCCCCCCCCCCCCCCCCCCCCCCCCCCCCCCCCCCCCCCCCCCCCCCCCCCCCCCCCCCCCCCCCCCCCCCCCCCCCCCCCCCCCCCCCCCCCCCCCCCCCCCCCCCCCCCCCCCCCCCCCCCCCCCCCCCCCCCCCCCCCCCCCCCCCCCCCCCCCCCCCCCCCCCCCCCCCCCCCCCCCCCCCCCCCCCCCCCCCCCCCCCCCCCCCCCCCCCCCCCCCCCCCCCCCCCCCCCCCCCCCCCCCCCCCCCCCCCCCCCCCCCCCCCCCCCCCCCCCCCCCCCCCCCCCCCCCCCCCCCCCCCCCCCCCCCCCCCCCCCCCCCCCCCCCCCCCCCCCCCCCCCCCCCCCCCCCCCCCCCCCCCCCCCCCCCCCCCCCCCCCCCCCCCCCCCCCCCCCCCCCCCCCCCCCCCCCCCCCCCCCCCCCCCCCCCCCCCCCCCCCCCCCCCCCCCCCCCCCCCCCCCCCCCCCCCCCCCCCCCCCCCCCCCCCCCCCCCCCCCCCCCCCCCCCCCCCCCCCCCCCCCCCCCCCCCCCCCCCCCCCCCCCCCCCCCCCCCCCCCCCCCCCCCCCCCCCCCCCCCCCCCCCCCCCCCCCCCCCCCCCCCCCCCCCCCCCCCCCCCCCCCCCCCCCCCCCCCCCCCCCCCCCCCCCCCCCCCCCCCCCCCCCCCCCCCCCCCCCCCCCCCCCCCCCCCCCCCCCCCCCCCCCCCCCCCCCCCCCCCCCCCCCCCCCCCCCCCCCCCCCCCCCCCCCCCCCCCCCCCCCCCCCCCCCCCCCCCCCCCCCCCCCCCCCCCCCCCCCCCCCCCCCCCCCCCCCCCCCCCCCCCCCCCCCCCCCCCCCCCCCCCCCCCCCCCCCCCCCCCCCCCCCCCCCCCCCCCCCCCCCCCCCCCCCCCCCCCCCCCCCCCCCCCCCCCCCCCCCCCCCCCCCCCCCCCCCCCCCCCCCCCCCCCCCCCCCCCCCCCCCCCCCCCCCCCCCCCCCCCCCCCCCCCCCCCCCCCCCCCCCCCCCCCCCCCCCCCCCCCCCCCCCCCCCCCCCCCCCCCCCCCCCCCCCCCCCCCCCCCCCCCCCCCCCCCCCCCCCCCCCCCCCCCCCCCCCCCCCCCCCCCCCCCCCCCCCCCCCCCCCCCCCCCCCCCCCCCCCCCCCCCCCCCCCCCCCCCCCCCCCCCCCCCCCCCCCCCCCCCCCCCCCCCCCCCCCCCCCCCCCCCCCCCCCCCCCCCCCCCCCCCCCCCCCCCCCCCCCCCCCCCCCCCCCCCCCCCCCCCCCCCCCCCCCCCCCCCCCCCCCCCCCCCCCCCCCCCCCCCCCCCCCCCCCCCCCCCCCCCCCCCCCCCCCCCCCCCCCCCCCCCCCCCCCCCCCCCCCCCCCCCCCCCCCCCCCCCCCCCCCCCCCCCCCCCCCCCCCCCCCCCCCCCCCCCCCCCCCCCCCCCCCCCCCCCCCCCCCCCCCCCCCCCCCCCCCCCCCCCCCCCCCCCCCCCCCCCCCCCCCCCCCCCCCCCCCCCCCCCCCCCCCCCCCCCCCCCCCCCCCCCCCCCCCCCCCCCCCCCCCCCCCCCCCCCCCCCCCCCCCCCCCCCCCCCCCCCCCCCCCCCCCCCCCCCCCCCCCCCCCCCCCCCCCCCCCCCCCCCCCCCCCCCCCCCCCCCCCCCCCCCCCCCCCCCCCCCCCCCCCCCCCCCCCCCCCCCCCCCCCCCCCCCCCCCCCCCCCCCCCCCCCCCCCCCCCCCCCCCCCCCCCCCCCCCCCCCCCCCCCCCCCCCCCCCCCCCCCCCCCCCCCCCCCCCCCCCCCCCCCCCCCCCCCCCCCCCCCCCCCCCCCCCCCCCCCCCCCCCCCCCCCCCCCCCCCCCCCCCCCCCCCCCCCCCCCCCCCCCCCCCCCCCCCCCCCCCCCCCCCCCCCCCCCCCCCCCCCCCCCCCCCCCCCCCCCCCCCCCCCCCCCCCCCCCCCCCCCCCCCCCCCCCCCCCCCCCCCCCCCCCCCCCCCCCCCCCCCCCCCCCCCCCCCCCCCCCCCCCCCCCCCCCCCCCCCCCCCCCCCCCCCCCCCCCCCCCCCCCCCCCCCCCCCCCCCCCCCCCCCCCCCCCCCCCCCCCCCCCCCCCCCCCCCCCCCCCCCCCCCCCCCCCCCCCCCCCCCCCCCCCCCCCCCCCCCCCCCCCCCCCCCCCCCCCCCCCCCCCCCCCCCCCCCCCCCCCCCCCCCCCCCCCCCCCCCCCCCCCCCCCCCCCCCCCCCCCCCCCCCCCCCCCCCCCCCCCCCCCCCCCCCCCCCCCCCCCCCCCCCCCCCCCCCCCCCCCCCCCCCCCCCCCCCCCCCCCCCCCCCCCCCCCCCCCCCCCCCCCCCCCCCCCCCCCCCCCCCCCCCCCCCCCCCCCCCCCCCCCCCCCCCCCCCCCCCCCCCCCCCCCCCCCCCCCCCCCCCCCCCCCCCCCCCCCCCCCCCCCCCCCCCCCCCCCCCCCCCCCCCCCCCCCCCCCCCCCCCCCCCCCCCCCCCCCCCCCCCCCCCCCCCCCCCCCCCCCCCCCCCCCCCCCCCCCCCCCCCCCCCCCCCCCCCCCCCCCCCCCCCCCCCCCCCCCCCCCCCCCCCCCCCCCCCCCCCCCCCCCCCCCCCCCCCCCCCCCCCCCCCCCCCCCCCCCCCCCCCCCCCCCCCCCCCCCCCCCCCCCCCCCCCCCCCCCCCCCCCCCCCCCCCCCCCCCCCCCCCCCCCCCCCCCCCCCCCCCCCCCCCCCCCCCCCCCCCCCCCCCCCCCCCCCCCCCCCCCCCCCCCCCCCCCCCCCCCCCCCCCCCCCCCCCCCCCCCCCCCCCCCCCCCCCCCCCCCCCCCCCCCCCCCCCCCCCCCCCCCCCCCCCCCCCCCCCCCCCCCCCCCCCCCCCCCCCCCCCCCCCCCCCCCCCCCCCCCCCCCCCCCCCCCCCCCCCCCCCCCCCCCCCCCCCCCCCCCCCCCCCCCCCCCCCCCCCCCCCCCCCCCCCCCCCCCCCCCCCCCCCCCCCCCCCCCCCCCCCCCCCCCCCCCCCCCCCCCCCCCCCCCCCCCCCCCCCCCCCCCCCCCCCCCCCCCCCCCCCCCCCCCCCCCCCCCCCCCCCCCCCCCCCCCCCCCCCCCCCCCCCCCCCCCCCCCCCCCCCCCCCCCCCCCCCCCCCCCCCCCCCCCCCCCCCCCCCCCCCCCCCCCCCCCCCCCCCCCCCCCCCCCCCCCCCCCCCCCCCCCCCCCCCCCCCCCCCCCCCCCCCCCCCCCCCCCCCCCCCCCCCCCCCCCCCCCCCCCCCCCCCCCCCCCCCCCCCCCCCCCCCCCCCCCCCCCCCCCCCCCCCCCCCCCCCCCCCCCCCCCCCCCCCCCCCCCCCCCCCCCCCCCCCCCCCCCCCCCCCCCCCCCCCCCCCCCCCCCCCCCCCCCCCCCCCCCCCCCCCCCCCCCCCCCCCCCCCCCCCCCCCCCCCCCCCCCCCCCCCCCCCCCCCCCCCCCCCCCCCCCCCCCCCCCCCCCCCCCCCCCCCCCCCCCCCCCCCCCCCCCCCCCCCCCCCCCCCCCCCCCCCCCCCCCCCCCCCCCCCCCCCCCCCCCCCCCCCCCCCCCCCCCCCCCCCCCCCCCCCCCCCCCCCCCCCCCCCCCCCCCCCCCCCCCCCCCCCCCCCCCCCCCCCCCCCCCCCCCCCCCCCCCCCCCCCCCCCCCCCCCCCCCCCCCCCCCCCCCCCCCCCCCCCCCCCCCCCCCCCCCCCCCCCCCCCCCCCCCCCCCCCCCCCCCCCCCCCCCCCCCCCCCCCCCCCCCCCCCCCCCCCCCCCCCCCCCCCCCCCCCCCCCCCCCCCCCCCCCCCCCCCCCCCCCCCCCCCCCCCCCCCCCCCCCCCCCCCCCCCCCCCCCCCCCCCCCCCCCCCCCCCCCCCCCCCCCCCCCCCCCCCCCCCCCCCCCCCCCCCCCCCCCCCCCCCCCCCCCCCCCCCCCCCCCCCCCCCCCCCCCCCCCCCCCCCCCCCCCCCCCCCCCCCCCCCCCCCCCCCCCCCCCCCCCCCCCCCCCCCCCCCCCCCCCCCCCCCCCCCCCCCCCCCCCCCCCCCCCCCCCCCCCCCCCCCCCCCCCCCCCCCCCCCCCCCCCCCCCCCCCCCCCCCCCCCCCCCCCCCCCCCCCCCCCCCCCCCCCCCCCCCCCCCCCCCCCCCCCCCCCCCCCCCCCCCCCCCCCCCCCCCCCCCCCCCCCCCCCCCCCCCCCCCCCCCCCCCCCCCCCCCCCCCCCCCCCCCAGGCCTCCAGTGCCCATCTTCTGCTATATGATGTCTTTTGACCTGGAAAAATAAGAAGGAAGCTTCCGGGACGAAGCATCGCTGTCTCGAGGCGGAACCTAGGCAGAAGCAATCTAGGGCTCCGACAGAGCTGTTCTGCCGGGGAAACTTCCCTCCCGAAGGGGGAAATCGAAGCCATCGTCGTCACCAACGATCCTCTCATCGAGAGAGGATCAATCTCCATCAACATCTTCACCATCACCATTTCCTCTCAAACCCTAGTTCATCTCTTGTATCCGATCTTTGTCTCAAAACCTCAGATTGGTACATGTTGGTTGCTAGTAGTGTTGATTACTCCTTGTAGTTGATGCTAGTTGGTTTATTCGGTGGAACATCATATGTTCAGATCCTTTGTGATAATTATTACTCTCTAATTATGAACATGAATATGCTTCATGAGTAGTTACATTTTTTCCTTAGGACATTGCAAAAGTCCTGAAAATTTACAAAGAATTATTTTGAAATATATAAATAATATTCCCCCCCCCCCCCCCCCCCCCCCCCCCCCCCCCCCCCCCCCCCCCCCCCCCCCCCCCCCCCCCCCCCCCCCCCCCCCCCCCCCCCCCCCCCCCCCCCCCCCCCCCCCCCCCCCCCCCCCCCCCCCCCCCCCCCCCCCCCCCCCCCCCCCCCCCCCCCCCCCCCCCCCCCCCCCCCCCCCCCCCCCCCCCCCCCCCCCCCCCCCCCCCCCCCCCCCCCCCCCCCCCCCCCCCCCCCCCCCCCCCCCCCCCCCCCCCCCCCCCCCCCCCCCCCCCCCCCCCCCCCCCCCCCCCCCCCCCCCCCCCCCCCCCCCCCCCCCCCCCCCCCCCCCCCCCCCCCCCCCCCCCCCCCCCCCCCCCCCCCCCCCCCCCCCCCCCCCCCCCCCCCCCCCCCCCCCCCCCCCCCCCCCCCCCCCCCCCCCCCCCCCCCCCCCCCCCCCCCCCCCCCCCCCCCCCCCCCCCCCCCCCCCCCCCCCCCCCCCCCCCCCCCCCCCCCCCCCCCCCCCCCCCCCCCCCCCCCCCCCCCCCCCCCCCCCCCCCCCCCCCCCCCCCCCCCCCCCCCCCCCCCCCCCCCCCCCCCCCCCCCCCCCCCCCCCCCCCCCCCCCCCCCCCCCCCCCCCCCCCCCCCCCCCCCCCCCCCCCCCCCCCCCCCCCCCCCCCCCCCCCCCCCCCCCCAATTGTGAAAGACTAAATGATAGTTGAGTATGTGGACTTGCTAAAAAGCTCTTACATAGACTCTTTCTGATGTTATGATAAATTGCAATTGCTTCAATGACTGAGGTTATAGTTTGTTGGTTCTCAATAAAGTTTCTGGTTCATACTTGATGTTGTGAATAGATTATTACTTGAGCATAAGAAATCATTTGACAATATCCATATATGTTGCTGTTATAAGAATGATCATGATGCCCTCATATCTGTATTTTATTTTATCGACACCTCTATCTCTAAACATGTGGACATATTTATCGTTATCGGCTTCCGCTTGAGGACAAGCGAGGTCTAAGCTTGGGGGAGTTGATACGTCCATTTTGCATCATGCTTTTATATCAATATTTATTGCATTATGGGCTGTTATTACACATTATGTCACAATACTTATGCCTATTCTCTCTTATTTTACAAGGTTTACATAAAGAGGGAGAATGCCGGCAGCTGGAATTCTGGGCTGGAAAAGGAGCAAATATTAGAGACCTATTCTGCACAACTCCAAAAGTCATGAAACTCCACGGAAGTTATTTTTGGAAATAATAAAAAATACTGAGCGAAGAAAATACTAGAGGGGGCCCACACCCTGGCCACGAGGGTGGGGGGTGCGCCTTACCCCCCTGGGCGCGCCCCCTGCCTCGTGGGCCCCCTGGTGGCCCTACGGTGCCCATCTTCTACTATATGAAGTCTTTCGTCCGAGAAAAAATCATAAGCAAGCTTTCGGGATGAGATACCGCCGCCACGAGGCGGAACCTTGGTGGAACCAATCTAGGGCTCTGGCGGAGCTGTTCTGCCGGGGACACTTCCCTCCGCCCCCCCCCCCCCCCCCCCCCCCCCCCCCCCCCCCCCCCCCCCCCCCCCCCCCCCCCCCCCCCCCCCCCCCCCCCCCCCCCCCCCCCCCCCCCCCCCCCCCCCCCCCCCCCCCCCCCCCCCCCCCCCCCCCCCCCCCCCCCCCCCCCCCCCCCCCCCCCCCCCCCCCCCCCCCCCCCCCCCCCCCCCCCCCCCCCCCCCCCCCCCCCCCCCCCCCCCCCCCCCCCCCCCCCCCCCCCCCCCCCCCCCCCCCCCCCCCCCCCCCCCCCCCCCCCCCCCCCCCCCCCCCCCCCCCCCCCCCCCCCCCCCCCCCCCCCCCCCCCCCCCCCCCCCCCCCCCCCCCCCCCCCCCCCCCCCCCCCCCCCCCCCCCCCCCCCCCCCCCCCCCCCCCCCCCCCCCCCCCCCCCCCCCCCCCCCCCCCCCCCCCCCCCCCCCCCCCCCCCCCCCCCCCCCCCCCCCCCCCCCCCCCCCCCCCCCCCCCCCCCCCCCCCCCCCCCCCCCCCCCCCCCCCCCCCCCCCCCCCCCCCCCCCCCCCCCCCCCCCCCCCCCCCCCCCCCCCCCCCCCCCCCCCCCCCCCCCCCCCCCCCCCCCCCCCCCCCCCCCCCCCCCCCCCCCCCCCCCCCCCCCCCCCCCCCCCCCCCCCCCCCCCCCCCCCCCCCCCCCCCCCCCCCCCCCCCCCCCCCCCCCCCCCCCCCCCCCCCCCCCCCCCCCCCCCCCCCCCCCCCCCCCCCCCCCCCCCCCCCCCCCCCCCCCCCCCCCCCCCCCCCCCCCCCCCCCCCCCCCCCCCCCCCCCCCCCCCCCCCCCCCCCCCCCCCCCCCCCCCCCCCCCCCCCCCCCCCCCCCCCCCCCCCCCCCCCCCCCCCCCCCCCCCCCCCCCCCCCCCCCCCCCCCCCCCCCCCCCCCCCCCCCCCCCCCCCCCCCCCCCCCCCCCCCCCCCCCCCCCCCCCCCCCCCCCCCCCCCCCCCCCCCCCCCCCCCCCCCCCCCCCCCCCCCCCCCCCCCCCCCCCCCCCCCCCCCCCCCCCCCCCCCCCCCCCCCCCCCCCCCCCCCCCCCCCCCCCCCCCCCCCCCCCACGATGTCCATCCAACGGCCTTAGTGCTTCTTCAACCTCTGGTCTTCTTGCTCTAGCCGCCCAAAGTAGCGCCGGTCCTACCGCCTGCTCCTGCCTCCCGTGGCCGGCTGTGCTGCCGCGGAGGCCTCACCGCCCCCATACTACTCCCACCGCTAGCCAGGCCATCCCTCCACTCACCCACACCCCCTGTTATTCTGCGGCGATGGCAGCCTCACACCGTAGCCGAACCAGTGAACCCTCGTACTCCTCTCCGCGTGGGCATCCACTCCCGCGTCTTCCCCGGCTCGGCGTCGTCCCCTTCCTAGGCCTCGCCGTCGTCCACCGCCTTGGTGCTCTCGGCGCGGCGTGGTCAATGTGGTCAACGACCGACTTCCATCGGAAGAGTACTGTACGTGGAGAGGCTGACAGCTGGGTCCACGGCCACAGCCCAGTTTTTTTGTGATTTGCCAAGTAAGTCGCTTTGTCAGGCCTGTTGGGCTGCAAATCTTTCAAGACGAG
The DNA here is from genome assembly GCA_036873465.1 of Thinopyrum obtusiflorum. Taxonomy (NCBI): domain Eukaryota; kingdom Viridiplantae; phylum Streptophyta; class Magnoliopsida; order Poales; family Poaceae; genus Thinopyrum; species Thinopyrum obtusiflorum. The sequence continues at coordinate 20,990 of JAAAWM010010733.1, read as the reverse complement.
GAGAGCTTCATTCGGCTGGCCGAGAAAATGGTCTATCAGTAATGAGAAATGGGCTGTACATTTTTAAAACACATCAAACCGGCAATTAGTTTCAAATTTCTTTTTTTCATTTCGAGATTTTAAATTGCATTGATTTTTATGCGTGGACAATTTGTTGGATTTTATATTGATATACATTTATTTTTAAAATCAGTTTGATTGTGACTCGAAATTTCAGGATTAAAAACAGTTCGGACCGCACCGAAATATGCAAAATTTCGTATAATTTTTTAACCGTGGCCACAATATGGGCTGTAATGCTAACAAAAAGAATATGGGCTCCAAAAAAACCCTTAAGAATTAGCAAATGGGCTGTAAATTATTAGAAATAATGGCAGATGGGCTGTATGATGTTTTCCATAGATTTGAGGCTTTCCTAAAAAAAGGTTGACGCACAAGCAGTGAGTGTTGGATGTCCATCCAACGGCCGTCGTGCTTCTTCAATCTCTGCTCTTCCTGCTCCAGCTGCTCAAACAAGCGCCGGCGGGACTGCCTGCTCCCTCCTCCCCGCGGCCAGCTGTGCCGCCGCGCAGGCCTCACCGCCCCACCGTACTCCCATCGCTGGCCTAGCCATCCCTCTACTCACCCACACCTGCTGTTATTCTCCGGCGACGGCAGACGAACCAGTAAACCCTCATACAGTCGTACTCCCCTCTGCGTGGGAAACAACTACCGAGTCTTCCCTGCCTCCGTGTTGTTTCCTTCCTAGGCCTCACCATCGTCCACCGCCCTGGTGCTCTCGGCGCGGCCTGGTCAACGTGGTCAACGACCGACATGCATCTGAAGTGGACTGTACGTGGAGAGGCTGACAGTTGGGTCCACGGCCGCATGCAAGGAAATGCCTCCTTATTACGCACAAAATAATGATTCCTCCACCTGACATCTGGGACCCACCGAAAGGGCCTCTGTATTTCGCAAAAAAAGCTACCGCCGCTGACAGCTTGGACCCACCAGCTATATCTTCGCACGCAAGGAAGTGCCTCCTTATTACGCACAAAAAAATGAATACCCCCCTGCTAGCTGGGACCCAGTATAGTGGCAGGCTGACTTGTGGGCCTACTAAGTTGACGGGGACGTAGGGCTTTGTCAACTTAGTCAATATGCACGATTCTAGCTCCACTGACCGTACGATGTCCATCCAACAGCCGTAGTGCTTCTTCAACCTCTGGTCTTCTTGCTCCAGCCGCCCAAACCAGCGCCGGTCGTGCCGCGTGCTCCTGCCTCCCGTGGCCGACTGCGATGCGGCAGAGGCCTCACTGCCCCCTACTACTCCCACCGCTGGCCAGGCCATCCCTCTACTCACCCACACCCCCTGTTATTCTGCGGCGACGACAGCCTCACACCGCAGCGAACCAGTGAACCCTCATACTCCTCTACGCGTGGGCATCCACTGCCGCGTGTTCCCCGGCTCCGCGTCATCCCCTTCCTAGGCCTCGCCGTCATCCACCGCCCTGGTGCTCTCGGTGCGGCGTGGTCAACGTGGTCAAGGAATGGCTTCCATCGGACGTGGACTGTACGCCCCCCCCCCCCCCCCCCCCCCCCCCCCCCCCCCCCCCCCCCCCCCCCCCCCCCCCCCCCCCCCCCTAATTATTCCTCCACCTGACAGCGGGGACCCACCGGACGGGCCACCATATTTCATGAAAAAAAATGTTTCCCCCTGACTGCTGGGACCCACCAGCTACATCTTCGCACGCAAGGAAGTGCGTCCGGGCAAAAAAAATGATTCGCCCCCCTGACTGCTGGGACCCACCAGCTACATCTTCGCAGGCAAGGAAGTGCCTGACAGTCGGGACCCACCTGGTCGAAGCGTACGTAGCGTTGTCATTCTGGTCGCGAACGTGTACATACATACTGGTCGATGTAGAGGCGCGCACGTGTCGTAGTAGAGGCGCACACATAGCATGTACATGTACGTACAGCGGCAAGTGTGCAAGAAAGAAAATACGGCCACGTACGTACATACGGGCAGGGTCTCGAACGCCTACTCGCGCATACGTACGGCCAGGGCTCGTGTACATGGCTGGGTCGGAACGGAGAAACTGCGTCGTCGTTGTGTTCATGGGGAGCCAACCGGCTGGGTCGGAACGGAATGCATCTACATGTTCATCGGGAGGGCTTGGATGGAACAGCTGATGGAAACGAGGCGTGGCATACCACAGAACGGAGGAAACGGCCTTGTGTTCGACCGGCCACGTTCGAAACGGGATCCTGTTCATCGGGAGGGGTCTGGCGTACCGCAAACGGAGGAAACAGACCTCCTACGGTCGAAACGGGGGTCCTGTTGATCGGGAGGAGTGTGGCGTACCGCAAAACAGAGGAAACGGACTTGTGTTGGAGCGCTACGGTCGAAACGGGGGTCCTGTTCATTGGGAGGGGTGTGGCGTACCACAAAACGGGACTCCACGGGGTACTGTTCATCTCCACCGTCGACCCCCTCCAGCCTCCACGGGCTACTGTTCATCCACCGTCGACCTCCTCCAGCCTCCACCTACAACTGTTCATCCACGGGCTCTTGTTCATCCAGCCTCCACCGTGCGCTACTCCACCGGCTACTGTTCAACCAGCCCTCTCCACGGGCTCCTGTTCAACCACCCCTCCACGGGCTACTGTTCATCCAGCCCTCTACCATCTACTGTTCATCCTGCCCTCCACGGGGTGGTCCTGTTCATCCAGCCCTCCACGGGGTCCTGTTCATCCAGCCCCAACCAGCTCGATCGATCGGGGTCCTGTTCATCCACCCCCACCCCCCCCCCCCCCCCCCCCCCCCCCCCCCCCCCCCCCCCCCCCCCCCCCCCCCCCCCCCCCCCCCCCCCCCCCCCCCCCCCCCCCCCCCCCCCCCCCCCCCCCCCCCCCCCCCCCCCCCCCCCCCCCCCCCCCCCCCCCCCCCCCCCCCCCCCCCCCCCCCCCCCCCCCCCCCCCCCCCCCCCCCCCCCCCCCCCCCCCCCCCCCCCCCCCCCCCCCCCCCCCCCCCCCCCCCCCCCCCCCCCCCCCCCCCCCCCCCCCCCCCCCCCCCCCCCCCCCCCCCCCCCCCCCCCCCCCCCCCCCCCCCCCCCCCCCCCCCCCCCCCCCCCCCCCCCCCCCCCCCCCCCCCCCCCCCCCCCCCCCCCCCCCCCCCCCCCCCCCCCCCCCCCCCCCCCCCCCCCCCCCCCCCCCCCCCCCCCCCCCCCCCCCCCCCCCCCCCCCCCCCCCCCCCCCCCCCCCCCCCCCCCCCCCCCCCCCCCCCCCCCCCCCCCCCCCCCCCCCCCCCCCCCCCCCCCCCCCCCCCCCCCCCCCCCCCCCCCCCCCCCCCCCCCCCCCCCCCCCCCCCCCCCCCCCCCCCCCCCCCCCCCCCCCCCCCCCCCCCCCCCCCCCCCCCCCCCCCCCCCCCCCCCCCCCCCCCCCCCCCCCCCCCCCCCCCCCCCCCCCCCCCCCCCCCCCCCCCCCCCCCCCCCCCCCCCCCCCCCCCCCCCCCCCCCCCCCCCCCCCCCCCCCCCCCCCCCCCCCCCCCCCCCCCCCCCCCCCCCCCCCCCCCCCCCCCCCCCCCCCCCCCCCCCCCCCCCCCCCCCCCCCCCCCCCCCCCCCCCCCCCCCCCCCCCCCCCCCCCCCCCCCCCCCCCCCCCCCCCCCCCCCCCCCCCCCCCCCCCCCCCCCCCCCCCCCCCCCCCCCCCCCCCCCCCCCCCCCCCCCCCCCCCCCCCCCCCCCCCCCCCCCCCCCCCCCCCCCCCCCCCCCCCCCCCCCCCCCCCCCCCCCCCCCCCCCCCCCCCCCCCCCCCCCCCCCCCCCCCCCCCCCCCCCCCCCCCCCCCCCCCCCCCCCCCCCCCCCCCCCCCCCCCCCCCCCCCCCCCCCCCCCCCCCCCCCCCCCCCCCCCCCCCCCCCCCCCCCCCCCCCCCCCCCCCCCCCCCCCCCCCCCCCCCCCCCCCCCCCCCCCCCCCCCCCCCCCCCCCCCCCCCCCCCCCCCCCCCCCCCCCCCCCCCCCCCCCCCCCCCCCCCCCCCCCCCCCCCCCCCCCCCCCCCCCCCCCCCCCCCCCCCCCCCCCCCCCCCCCCCCCCCCCCCCCCCCCCCCCCCCCCCCCCCCCCCCCCCCCCCCCCCCCCCCCCCCCCCCCCCCCCCCCCCCCCCCCCCCCCCCCCCCCCCCCCCCCCCCCCCCCCCCCCCCCCCCCCCCCCCCCCCCCCCCCCCCCCCCCCCCCCCCCCCCCCCCCCCCCCCCCCCCCCCCCCCCCCCCCCCCCCCCCCCCCCCCCCCCCCCCCCCCCCCCCCCCCCCCCCCCCCCCCCCCCCCCCCCCCCCCCCCCCCCCCCCCCCCCCCCCCCCCCCCCCCCCCCCCCCCCCCCCCCCCCCCCCCCCCCCCCCCCCCCCCCCCCCCCCCCCCCCCCCCCCCCCCCCCCCCCCCCCCCCCCCCCCCCCCCCCCCCCCCCCCCCCCCCCCCCCCCCCCCCCCCCCCCCCCCCCCCCCCCCCCCCCCCCCCCCCCCCCCCCCCCCCCCCCCCCCCCCCCCCCCCCCCCCCCCCCCCCCCCCCCCCCCCCCCCCCCCCCCCCCCCCCCCCCCCCCCCCCCCCCCCCCCCCCCCCCCCCCCCCCCCCCCCCCCCCCCCCCCCCCCCCCCCCCCCCCCCCCCCCCCCCCCCCCCCCCCCCCCCCCCCCCCCCCCCCCCCCCCCCCCCCCCCCCCCCCCCCCCCCCCCCCCCCCCCCCCCCCCCCCCCCCCCCCCCCCCCCCCCCCCCCCCCCCCCCCCCCCCCCCCCCCCCCCCCCCCCCCCCCCCCCCCCCCCCCCCCCCCCCCCCCCCCCCCCCCCCCCCCCCCCCCCCCCCCCCCCCCCCCCCCCCCCCCCCCCCCCCCCCCCCCCCCCCCCCCCCCCCCCCCCCCCCCCCCCCCCCCCCCCCCCCCCCCCCCCCCCCCCCCCCCCCCCCCCCCCCCCCCCCCCCCCCCCCCCCCCCCCCCCCCCCCCCCCCCCCCCCCCCCCCCCCCCCCCCCCCCCCCCCCCCCCCCCCCCCCCCCCCCCCCCCCCCCCCCCCCCCCCCCCCCCCCCCCCCCCCCCCCCCCCCCCCCCCCCCCCCCCCCCCCCCCCCCCCCCCCCCCCCCCCCCCCCCCCCCCCCCCCCCCCCCCCCCCCCCCCCCCCCCCCCCCCCCCCCCCCCCCCCCCCCCCCCCCCCCCCCCCCCCCCCCCCCCCCCCCCCCCCCCCCCCCCCCCCCCCCCCCCCCCCCCCCCCCCCCCCCCCCCCCCCCCCCCCCCCCCCCCCCCCCCCCCCCCCCCCCCCCCCCCCCCCCCCCCCCCCCCCCCCCCCCCCCCCCCCCCCCCCCCCCCCCCCCCCCCCCCCCCCCCCCCCCCCCCCCCCCCCCCCCCCCCCCCCCCCCCCCCCCCCCCCCCCCCCCCCCCCCCCCCCCCCCCCCCCCCCCCCCCCCCCCCCCCCCCCCCCCCCCCCCCCCCCCCCCCCCCCCCCCCCCCCCCCCCCCCCCCCCCCCCCCCCCCCCCCCCCCCCCCCCCCCCCCCCCCCCCCCCCCCCCCCCCCCCCCCCCCCCCCCCCCCCCCCCCCCCCCCCCCCCCCCCCCCCCCCCCCCCCCCCCCCCCCCCCCCCCCCCCCCCCCCCCCCCCCCCCCCCCCCCCCCCCCCCCCCCCCCCCCCCCCCCCCCCCCCCCCCCCCCCCCCCCCCCCCCCCCCCCCCCCCCCCCCCCCCCCCCCCCCCCCCCCCCCCCCCCCCCCCCCCCCCCCCCCCCCCCCCCCCCCCCCCCCCCCCCCCCCCCCCCCCCCCCCCCCCCCCCCCCCCCCCCCCCCCCCCCCCCCCCCCCCCCCCCCCCCCCCCCCCCCCCCCCCCCCCCCCCCCCCCCCCCCCCCCCCCCCCCCCCCCCCCCCCCCCCCCCCCCCCCCCCCCCCCCCCCCCCCCCCCCCCCCCCCCCCCCCCCCCCCCCCCCCCCCCCCCCCCCCCCCCCCCCCCCCCCCCCCCCCCCCCCCCCCCCCCCCCCCCCCCCCCCCCCCCCCCCCCCCCCCCCCCCCCCCCCCCCCCCCCCCCCCCCCCCCCCCCCCCCCCCCCCCCCCCCCCCCCCCCCCCCCCCCCCCCCCCCCCCCCCCCCCCCCCCCCCCCCCCCCCCCCCCCCCCCCCCCCCCCCCCCCCCCCCCCCCCCCCCCCCCCCCCCCCCCCCCCCCCCCCCCCCCCCCCCCCCCCCCCCCCCCCCCCCCCCCCCCCCCCCCCCCCCCCCCCCCCCCCCCCCCCCCCCCCCCCCCCCCCCCCCCCCCCCCCCCCCCCCCCCCCCCCCCCCCCCCCCCCCCCCCCCCCCCCCCCCCCCCCCCCCCCCCCCCCCCCCCCCCCCCCCCCCCCCCCCCCCCCCCCCCCCCCCCCCCCCCCCCCCCCCCCCCCCCCCCCCCCCCCCCCCCCCCCCCCCCCCCCCCCCCCCCCCCCCCCCCCCCCCCCCCCCCCCCCCCCCCCCCCCCCCCCCCCCCCCCCCCCCCCCCCCCCCCCCCCCCCCCCCCCCCCCCCCCCCCCCCCCCCCCCCCCCCCCCCCCCCCCCCCCCCCCCCCCCCCCCCCCCCCCCCCCCCCCCCCCCCCCCCCCCCCCCCCCCCCCCCCCCCCCCCCCCCCCCCCCCCCCCCCCCCCCCCCCCCCCCCCCCCCCCCCCCCCCCCCCCCCCCCCCCCCCCCCCCCCCCCCCCCCCCCCCCCCCCCCCCCCCCCCCCCCCCCCCCCCCCCCCCCCCCCCCCCCCCCCCCCCCCCCCCCCCCCCCCCCCCCCCCCCCCCCCCCCCCCCCCCCCCCCCCCCCCCCCCCCCCCCCCCCCCCCCCCCCCCCCCCCCCCCCCCCCCCCCCCCCCCCCCCCCCCCCCCCCCCCCCCCCCCCCCCCCCCCCCCCCCCCCCCCCCCCCCCCCCCCCCCCCCCCCCCCCCCCCCCCCCCCCCCCCCCCCCCCCCCCCCCCCCCCCCCCCCCCCCCCCCCCCCCCCCCCCCCCCCCCCCCCCCCCCCCCCCCCCCCCCCCCCCCCCCCATACACGCACGCGCGTGGGTGCGAGGCGTTGGGCTCTAACTGAACCCGAGCGAGGCATTGGGCTCTAACTAAACCCGAGCGATTGCACTACAGGCTACGCGTTACTGAACCCGAGCGATCGATCGATGGCTGTTAATTGAACCTGATCGAGCGATTCCTTCGCTACTGCTGCTAACTGAAGCCAAGCGATGCTGCCTCTGGATGAACAGTGAGCGTTGCTGGGGGGTTTGGATGAACAGTTCCTGGTGGGGGTGGATGAACAGGACCCCATGGTGTTGCCTTTGGATGAACAGGACCCCGCTCGATCGAGCCGGTTGGGGCTGGATGAACAGGACCCCATGGAGGGCAGGATGAACAGGACCACCCCGTGGAGGGCAGGATGAACAGTAGACGGTGGAGGGCTGGATGAACAGTAGCCCATGGAGGGGTGGTTGAACAGGAGCCCGTGGAGAGGGCTGGTTGAACAGTAGCCGGTGGAGTAGCGCGCGGTGGAGGCTGGATGAACAGGAGCCCGTGGATGAACAGTCGTAGGTGGAGGCTGGAGGAGGTCGACGGTGGATGAACAGTAGCCCATGGAGGCTGCATGGGGTCGACGGTGGAGATGAACAGTATCCCATGGAGTCCCGTTTTGTGGTACGCCACACCCCTCCCGATGAACAGGACCCGCGTTTCGACCGTAGCGCTCCAACACAAGTCCGTTTCCTCCGTTTTGCGGTACGCCACACCCCTCCCGATCAACAGGACCCCCGTTTTGACCGTAGGAGGTCCGTTTCCTCCGTTTTGCGATACGCCAGACCCCTCCCGATGAACAGGATCCCGTTTCGAACGTGGCCGATCGAACACAAGGCCGTTTCCTCCGTTCTGTGGTACGCCAAGCCTCGTTTCCATCGGCTGTTCCGTCCAAGCCGGTTGGCTCCCACGCGTTCCGTTGCCTCTTGATGAACACAACGCATTCCGTTGCCTCCCCATGAACACGACGACGACGTTGTTTCTCCGTTCGGACCCAGCCATGTACACGAGCCCTGGCCGTACGTACGCGTGAGTAGGCGTTTGAGACCCCGCCCATATGTACGTACGTGGCCGTATTTACTTTCTTGCACCCTGGCCGCTGTACGTACGTGTACATGCTACGTGTGCGCCTCTACTATGACACGTGCGCGCCTCTACATCGACCAGTATGTACGTACACGTTCGCGACCAGAATGACAACGCTACGTACGCTTCGACCAGGTGGGTCCCGACTGTCAGGCACTTCCTTGCCTGCGAAGATGTAGCTGGTGGGTCCCAGCAGTCAGGGGGGCGAATCATTTTTTTGCCCGGACGCACTTCCTTGCGTGCGAAGATGTAGCTGGTGGGTCCCAGCAGTCAGGGGGCCCCCCCCCCCCCCCCCCCCCCCCCCCCCCCCCCCCCCCCCCCCCCCCCCCCCCCCCCCCCCCCCCCCCCCCCCCCCCCCCCCCCCCCCCCCCCCCCCCCCCCCCCCCCCCCCCCCCCCCCCCCCCCCCCCCCCCCCCCCCCCCCCCCCCCCCCCCCCCCCCCCCCCCCCCCCCCCCCCCCCCCCCCCCCCCCCCCCCCCCCCCCCCCCCCCCCCCCCCCCCCCCCCCCCCCCCCCCCCCCCCCCCCCCCCCCCCCCCCCCCCCCCCCCCCCCCCCCCCCCCCCCCCCCCCCCCCCCCCCCCCCCCCCCCCCCCCCCCCCCCCCCCCCCCCCCCCCCCCCCCCCCCCCCCCCCCCCCCCCCCCCCCCCCCCCCCCCCCCCCCCCCCCCCCCCCCCCCCCCCCCCCCCCCCCCCCCCCCCCCCCCCCCCCCCCCCCCCCCCCCCCCCCCCCCCCCCCCCCCCCCCCCCCCCCCCCCCCCCCCCCCCCCCCCCCCCCCCCCCCCCCCCCCCCCCCCCCCCCCCCCCCCCCCCCCCCCCCCCCCCCCCCCCCCCCCCCCCCCCCCCCCCCCCCCCCCCCCCCCCCCCCCCCCCCCCCCCCCCCCCCCCCCCCCCCCCCCCCCCCCCCCCCCCCCCCCCCCCCCCCCCCCCCCCCCCCCCCCCCCCCCCCCCCCCCCCCCCCCCCCCCCCCCCCCCCCCCCCCCCCCCCCCCCCCCCCCCCCCCCCCCCCCCCCCCCCCCCCCCCCCCCCCCCCCCCCCCCCCCCCCCCCCCCCCCCCCCCCCCCCCCCCCCCCCCCCCCCCCCCCCCCCCCCCCCCCCCCCCCCCCCCCCCCCCCCCCCCCCCCCCCCCCCCCCCCCCCCCCCCCCCCCCCCCCCCCCCCCCCCCCCCCCCCCCCCCCCCCCCCCCCCCCCCCCCCCCCCCCCCCCCCCCCCCCCCCCCCCCCCCCCCCCCCCCCCCCCCCCCCCCCCCCCCCCCCCCCCCCCCCCCCCCCCCCCCCCCCCCCCCCCCCCCCCCCCCCCCCCCCCCCCCCCCCCCCCCCCCCCCCCCCCCCCCCCCCCCCCCCCCCCCCCCCCCCCCCCCCCCCCCCCCCCCCCCCCCCCCCCCCCCCCCCCCCCCCCCCCCCCCCCCCCCCCCCCCCCCCCCCCCCCCCCCCCCCCCCCCCCCCATTTTGCGCATAATAAGGAGGCACTTCCTTGCTGCGGCCGTGGACCCAGCTGACAGCCTCTCCACGTACAGTCCACGTCCGATGGAAGCCGTTCCTTGACCACATTGACCACGCCGCACCGAGAGCACCAGGGCGGTGGACGACGGCGAGGCCTAGGAAGGGGACGACACGGAGCCGGGGAAGACACGGCAGTGGATGCCCACACGTAGAGGAGTACGAGGGTTCACTGGTTCGCTGCGGTGTGAGGTTGCCATCGTCGCAGAATAACAGGGGGTGTGGGTGAGTAGAGGGATGGCCTGGCCAGCGGTGGGAGTAGTAGGGGGCGGTGAGGCCTCTGCCGCATCGCAGCCGGCCACGGGAGGCAGGAGCACGAGGCACGACCGGCGCTGGTTTGGGCGGCTGGAGCAAGAAGACCAGAGGTTGAAGAAGCACTACGGCCGTTGGATGGACATCGTACGGTCACTGGAGGTAGAATCATGCATATTGACTAAGTTGACAAAGCCCTCCATCCCCGTCAACTTAGTAGGCCCACAAGTCAGCCTGCCACTATACTGGGTCCCAGCTAACAGGGGGAGTATTCATTTTTTTGTGCGTAATAAGGAGGCACTTCCTTGCGTGCAAAGATATAGCTGGTGGGTCCGAGCTGTCAGCGGCGGTAATGTTTTTTCGCGAAATACAGAGGCCCTTTCGGTGGGTCCCTGATGTCAGGTGGAGGAATCATTATTTTGCGCGTAATAAGGAGGCATTTCCTTGCGTGCGGCCATGGACCCAGCTGTCAGCCTCTCCACGTACAGTCCACTTCAGATGCATGTCGGTCATTGACCACGTTGACCAGGCCACGCCGAGAGCACCAGGGCGGTGGACGACGGTGAGGCCTAGGAAGGGAACAACGCGGAGGCAGGGAAGACTCGTCAATTGTTTCCCACGCGGAGGGGAGTACGACTGTACGAGGGTTTACTGGTTTGTCTGCCGTCGCCGGAGAATAACAGCAGGTGTGGGTGAGTAGAGGGATGGCTAGGCCAGCGATGGGAGTACGGTGGGGCGGTGAGGCCTGCGTAGCAGCACAGCCGGCCACGGGGAGGAGGGAGCAGGCAGTCCCACCGGCGCTTGTTTGAGCGGCTGGAGCAGGAAGAGCAGAGATTGAAGAAGCACGACGGCCGTTGGATGGACATCCAACAGTCACTGCTTGTGCGTCAACCTTTTTTTTTAGGAAAGCCTCAAATCTGTGGAAAACAGCATACAACCCATCTGCCATTATTTCTAATAATTTACAGCCCATTTGCTAATTCTTAAGGTTTTTTTTGGAGCCCATATTCTTTTTGTTAGCATTACAGCCCATATTGTGGCCACGGTTAAAAAATTATACGAAATTTTGCATATTTTGGTGCGGTCTGAACTGTTTTTAATCCCAAAATTTCGAGTCACATTCAAACTGATTTTAAAAATAAATGTATATCAATATAAAATCCAACAAATTGTCCACGCATAAAAATTAATGTAATTCAAAATCTCGAAATGAAAAAAAGAAATTTGAAACTAATTGCCGGTTTGATGTGTTTTAAAAATGTACAGCCCATTTCTCATTACTGATAGGCCATCCTCGTCTTGAAAGATTTGCAGCCCAATAGGCCTGACAAAGCGACTTACTTGGCAAATCACAAAAAACTGGCCTGTGGCCGTGGACCCAGCTGTCAGCCTCTCCATGTACAGTACTCTTCCGATGGAAGTTGGTCGTTGACCACATTGACCACGCCACGCCGAGAGCACCAAGGCGGTGGACGACGGCGAGGCCTAGGAAGGGGATGACGCGGAGCTGGGGAAGACGCGGCAGTGGATGCCCACGCGGAGAGGAGTACGAGGGTTCACTGGTTCGGCTGCGGTGTGAGGCTGCCGTCGTCGCAGGGCCTGGCTAGTGGTGGGAGTAGTAGGGGGCGATGAGGCCTCAACGGCAGCACAGCCGTCCACTGGAGGCAGGAGCAGGCGGTCTCGCCGGCGCTGGTTTGGGTGGCTGGTGCAAGAAGAGCAGCGATTGAAGAAGCAGCAGGACCGTTCGATTCAAATCCAACGGTTACTGCTGCTAGAATCGTTTCTTGACTAAGTTGACAAGCCCTGCGTATGCGTCAGTTTAGTAGGCCCACAGGTCAGCCTCCCAACCGGTGCGCCCCAGATGTCAGTGGGAGGAATCATTTTTTTTGTGTAATAAGGAGGCAGTTGATTGCGTGCGGCCAGGCCAGCGAAGGGAGTAGGGTGGGTCGGGGAAGCCTGCGCGGCATCACGGTGGGCCACAAGAGGAGGGAGTAGGCAGTCCTGCCGGCGCTAGTTTAGGCGGCTGGAGCAGGAAGATCAGAGATTGAAGAAGCACGTCGGCCGTTGGATGGACATCCAATAGTCACTGCTGCTAGAATCGTGTGTTGACTGACAAAGCCTTGCGTAAACAAGTCAGCCTCGAAATCTATGGCGTGTACAACCCATTTGCTATTATTTTTATAATTTTTACTCATTTTCTAATTCATATGGAATTTATTGCAGCCCGTTTTCCATTTTTAGAATTGCTGCCCATTTTCTGGTCAGCCCCCCCCCCCCCCCCCCCCCCCCCCCCCCCCCCCCCCCCCCCCCCCCCCCCCCCCCCCCCCCCCCCCCCCCCCCCCCCCCCCCCCCCCCCCCCCCCCCCCCCCCCCCCCCCCCCCCCCCCCCCCCCCCCCCCCCCCCCCCCCCCCCCCCCCCCCCCCCCCCCCCCCCCCCCCCCCCCCCCCCCCCCCCCCCCCCCCCCCCCCCCCCCCCCCCCCCCCCCCCCCCCCCCCCCCCCCCCCCCCCCCCCCCCCCCCCCCCCCCCCCCCCCCCCCCCCCCCCCCCCCCCCCCCCCCCCCCCCCCCCCCCCCCCCCCCCCCCCCCCCCCCCCCCCCCCCCCCCCCCCCCCCCCCCCCCCCCCCCCCCCCCCCCCCCCCCCCCCCCCCCCCCCCCCCCCCCCCCCCCCCCCCCCCCCCCCCCCCCCCCCCCCCCCCCCCCCCCCCCCCCCCCCCCCCCCCCCCCCCCCCCCCCCCCCCCCCCCCCCCCCCCCCCCCCCCCCCCCCCCCCCCCCCCCCCCCCCCCCCCCCCCCCCCCCCCCCCCCCCCCCCCCCCCCCCCCCCCCCCCCCCCCCCCCCCCCCCCCCCCCCCCCCCCCCCCCCCCCCCCCCCCCCCCCCCCCCCCCCCCCCCCCCCCCCCCCCCCCCCCCCCCCCCCCCCCCCCCCCCCCCCCCCCCCCCCCCCCCCCCCCCCCCCCCCCCCCCCCCCCCCCCCCCCCCCCCCCCCCCCCCCCCCCCCCCCCCCCCCCCCCCCCCCCCCCCCCCCCCCCCCCCCCCCCCCCCCCCCCCCCCCCCCCCCCCCCCCCCCCCCCCCCCCCCCCCCCCCCCCCCCCCCCCCCCCCCCCCCCCCCCCCCCCCCCCCCCCCCCCCCCCCCCCCCCCCCCCCCCCCCCCCCCCCCCCCCCCCCCCCCCCCCCCCCCCCCCCCCCCCCCCCCCCCCCCCCCCCCCCCCCCCCCCCCCCCCCCCCCCCCCCCCCCCCCCCCCCCCCCCCCCCCCCCCCCCCCCCCCCCCCCCCCCCCCCCCCCCCCCCCCCCCCCCCCCCCCCCCCCCCCCCCCCCCCCCCCCCCCCCCCCCCCCCCCCCCCCCCCCCCCCCCCCCCCCCCCCCCCCCCCCCCCCCCCCCCCCCCCCCCCCCCCCCCCCCCCCCCCCCCCCCCCCCCCCCCCCCCCCCCCCCCCCCCCCCCCCCCCCCCCCCCCCCCCCCCCCCCCCCCCCCCCCCCCCCCCCCCCCCCCCCCCCCCCCCCCCCCCCCCCCCCCCCCCCCCCCCCCCCCCCCCCCCCCCCCCCCCCCCCACTGTGTACACACAGTTTTGCCTGATGAACGAAACCACGCTGCCATCATGATCCTTGCCGTCGGTTATCTCCTGGTTAATCGGATAATTCAGTCTGACAAATAGAGAGCGTGTACCAAGGCTACTTACCAACCTCCAGTCAAAAATTCCTGAAGGCCCAGAGAAGCTGGGATCCTGCTCAAAGACCTTGCAGTGACTATGATTGTATTCCGTGAAACAACACGTCCGGTACGTGCGAACAATCATCAATCATTCGCCGTCGTCTGATCGAGCCAGGAACCACCTGCAACTGTCATGCCGCTTTTCTTTGAAAGGTTCTGGGATTAGGAAGGGTAGGGACACCAGGCGGCCTACAACATCATATCAAGTTGGAGTCAAATAACCCTCAAAAAAAAGTTGGAGTGAAATAAAAAAGGGCTCTTGATGTAGTCAATCTTAAGAACAGCATGTTATGATCATGAATATTTTTTCAGTAAATGTTGACAGTAATATAAGCAAGCCATCATGATATCATAGGAAAGTAACATACTGCTGTAACAGCCGTTTGGAGCGATGACTGGAGTAGGCCAGCAATACGTCCAGCCATAGAAGGAGTCGACAGCGTAAATGAAGCCATTGTGTTCAATGGCATCAGAGAACCATGGAGGATGTATGATCTTGTGATGGACGTGCAGATTTATCCACTTACCACAGTGACCTGTCAGATAGGTGAGACCGCGGTTGAAGAACGCAATTAGCCTGAAGTCTTTATAATTCACAGATCTTGTGGGCACTTGGCAGATTACAACCTTGAGCAAATCAAACTTGGTATCATGTTGGCTACTGTAAGATTCCAAGTATTCTGGGCCGCGGTGCCAAAGCAGTGCAGTGTTAATCGAAGGAAGGGGGATCAATCGCCGGGTGTAGACCTCCACGAGCATCCAGCTGCCGCGACCGTCGACGAGCACCATCCAAGACGTGTTCATGCCGACCCAGTACATACCGTTAATGTAGTTGAGGGTGACGGGGATTGGATCGCAGTCAAGGGGGTTGATGCTCGCCACCCTACGATCGTTATGCTGTGTGACACGCCATTTCTGAAGATCAGGCGGCATCAGCAAGTAAGGAGCTGGCTTAAAAAGCTCCGGCCTGAGGGCTTTGAGTAAACGGTACAGCCCCGACGAGCACGCGGCGAGCGGCATGGTACTGAGATTGTCCACACGCGAAACAATGAGCTTGATTACCTCTGTGGGGAGCGAATTCTAGCCACTCTTTCGGCGGACGCTGCTCGGTTCTACCATTGTTAGTGCTTGGGTTTCGGACGAGGGGGGGAGGCGCCTTAGCGGCGATGGAAAAGCGGACAAAGATGGAGAAGCGAATATGTGCTGCGGGAAGTGGACAGGTGATGATGACTACAGCACGCCGCTTGACTTACAAGACACATACCAGCAGCGTAGGGTCATATCGAAGTCAGACAACTTGCTTGAGTGATCACAGTACTGGTACTCCCTACAGTACCTGCTACTATGCCCTAACTTGCTTGAGTAGAGTAGTAGTGGAGTAGGACTCTGCTCTACTACTAGCATCGGAGGAGTAGTATGTTCTAATCTAAAATAGTTACAAACTTCAATGCCCGAGCGTGGAACGACTACGAACCACCATCGGTGCTAACTCCAATCCTGCAAGTCATGGATTTGTTTCTTTTTAACTTTCTATATGAATCTATAGCCAGCCTACAAGTCATGTACACTGTACTGACAGTGGAACCCACAGAGTACTTAGAATACAAGATTAAGGATGCAATTAACTTTTTATAGAGGGAGAATCATACACGCAATTAACTCAAATGGATTGGACGTGACTCTATTATTCTCCAACGACAACCGGCAAATTTCCTCCCGCGGGCCGGAGTAGGTTTCTCAGTTTGCATGCGGGTTTAATGGAGGGGTTTGATGGAGGCGAGGAGGCGTGTTCAGCCGGGTGTGCAGTGGACGGCGCAGTACTATTCGATTTGACAACTACAACTAGTATATTATAAAAAACAAAGAAGAGTAGTAGAGATAGAGATAAGAATAGAGACTAGGGAGGAGCACCATCTACTGCTTCGTGGGCTACTCCTGCGCTCCATTCGGCGGCCGCAACGTCCCCTACAGCCACTCCCTCCTGCGCTCCATTCGGCGGGCGCTGTTGAAATTTGGGGAGCGCACTCTCGCGACTGCTAGCAGCGACGACTTCACCGACGACGACTTCTTCCCCAACCTCGGCAACCTCTTCCTCAACGACATGGGCGACAACCTCAACGCCAATGGTGCTGCTCCCGTTGCACCGTATGTGTTTCTGTCCTTCCTGTTCGAAATCGTGGTAGAATTCATGTTTCTAGTCTGTGTCCTAGATTCGATCTGTTCATCTACTATGCTAGTCCGCATGATTAGTTTAATCTCTGTTATAGCCGCCATGATTTATTTTGTGCTTATTCGGACTAAATCTCGTAGTAACTTGCTCATATATTCAACTGGCGGAACGTCCCCTACAGCCACTCCCGTTTCATGGACGGCCTGGTCGATGCCTCCAAGGAGCCCTTCGTCTACTGCTATGAGTGCCCGGTGCCGTTTTGGGGCTCGCCGGCGGACATCGTGCATCACCTGACGCAGGCATGCGGCAATCACTACTGGCCCTTGGCGAAGAACATCAAGTACGAGACGTGCTACCCGTTCACCGTGCCGGAGTCGCTGGAGGATCATCGCCGCCTGCTAGTCTCGGAGGAGGAACACAACGTCTTCCTCTTGATCGTGGCCACCGGCGAGGCCCACGCAGGCCGCCGCCACATCTCTGTAGTGTGCGTCAGGGGCGACGCCGCTGACGCTGACACTGACACGAGGCCGATGTACGGGTGCGTGCTCACTATTACTACCCCTCGGAGGTCTGTGGGCGGTGACACTGGCTACACCAAGCATACTTGGACTTTGCCGAGCTGGGACTTTCCCGCCGATGTGGACATGGAAGACGCACGGTGTTATTTGACCCCCAACAATGTGCACGGGGACTCCAAGGAGGTTCACCTGGACATCTGCATATTCAAGTTAAATGTTGATCATTAGTCTTCGCTCAATGTAATCCGCTGTCTAAGCATGTGGAGACTTCCATGCATAATCTTGCTCTATTGGAGTATCGCGCATGAATAAAAGTGTATCCATTTATGGTTTAGTCTAGAATCTTCCATGTATGAATTTTTACTACAGTACTGGTGAAAGACTAATGATGAACCATTTCTTACATATCCTCTGCCCCCTTCCAAGTCATCCTGATTTAATCCCTCCGTCTAGGTGTATAAGGGCATGGTTAATACTTAAATAGTATAGCCAACTGTTGACTATAAGAAAGTGCCATGTCATCTGTAGCCAACATGTATAACAATGGATACTCAAAAACTAATTCTTGAAGATCATTTCCTGCAAAGCACAATAAGAGTTATTTCTTCACAAGTTTTGGATGCAGGTTGAACAGTTGAACGCTTTTGTTTGCAAAAGATACTTTTTTATCTATTTCACCCGGATGTTTGTGAGCTCTAGAGATGAAATAATATCCGAACAAACCTATCGATACCCGTTACACATGAGATGACCCCCACATCCTTTGTCAAAATAAACAACTCCCCGATCAATGCATTTCACTCTTCCGTGCAACGCACGGGCACCTTACTATAGATTAGTACGACCAAAAATTGAACTAACATTATATATAGTATGATAAATGATGATGCATGTCACCTAAAATTATATCATTGAAAACTATGTTCAAATACGAATCCAACGATATTGTTTTTGTTGACATGCACTAACATTTTGTCAGTTAAATCTTCAGTCAAATTCAATGGGGGATAAACCACGATCGATGTAGTAGTACTAGTGTAGAGGGCAGCGCTGCACGGGAGTCTCACCCCGCTCGTGGCGCGGTAGTAAAGCCGTCATATCACAAAACCCAACCACTCCCAGTAATAAGTGGCCTGGTAAAATAAACGGACAAGCAACCATCACATCCCTCTGTCTTTTTTGCATTTCATCTCTCTGCATTTACTTTCTCCGGTTCATCTCGCACACTCGATCCCTAGCTACTACTCCTAGTATCCCTAGCTACTACTCCTAGGGCCAGTTCTTTTGGCGGCTTCCCCAACTTTTCCCATAAGACTAGTCACAGTGGAGAGTAACATTAAGGCGCCTCACTCATTTATTTGGGCTTCTAAACTACTACTAGTAGTACCTCTGTCCTGGTTTATTCCTCACCATTGTAATTTGTGCTAAATTTTGACCAAAGATTTAACTGATAAAATGTTAGTGCATGTGACATGCACTAACATTTCATTAGTTAAATTTATGATCAAAATTTGACACAGATTACAATGGGGACCAATAAACCAGGACGGAGGTAGTAGTTATGGGATTACTAATCTAGAAGCCTAAAAGAACTGGCCCCTGGTACTCCTACCAGTAGTAGTACTCAAGTTGGAATTCCAATTGCACGGCACAACTTGTTAGGCAAAAAATTCGATACATGGTGTAGGAAGCGGTTTGGGAATTTGCATGCCTTTCCAACCAGTGAGATACTCCGTACAAAGTACGACAGAGAAATAACCACAGAGAAGGAAGCTAAAAGTAAACAATCAAACGAGCATTTTTTCATTTGTTTTGCATTGAATCGTTTCACAAGCTTGACTAGTGTTGTTTTTCTACTTTTACAAAAACCGCATCATAATGTTAAAACATGCATTTGCATGTACATAAGTAATAGTAGTACTCCCTCCGTCTAGGTGTATAAGTCTTCCCTCCTTCTTGGTCACGGTGCACAACCAAAGATGACTTATTGACCTGGACGGAGGGAGTAGCACAGTCTGCAAGCATATATAGAGAGAGACGTGTAGTGCGATAGTATATAGTAAAGTTTGTGCTATATGCACGTACTTGCAAAATGCGTACGAATACACAAGGTTTCCAAACTTTCCCTTTTACATACTTAATTAAGGACGCTAATAATTCCTGAACGTTCGGGATTTATCATTTGCGTCCCAAAACTAATGAGATCGCCTTACGAAACAAAAGTTATACTCCTCCTTAAAGCCACGGCGCTCGCAGGAGCACTTGCGGTGTGCCACGAGTGCCCTGGTGCGCGGCCGTTTCCTAGCGCGCCGACACAGCGCCTCTTCCTCAGCCTCGCAACTCGTGAGGTGCTGATTGGCGGCTTGCCGGCGGGCGAGCGCGATCTCACCGGTGTGGTGATCCGGCGCCAACAGGTACTCCTCCTCGCTGGAAGCGTGCACCCAGTCCACGTACCGCCAAGCGTAGATGAGGCGCTTGGGCCCGACTGCACTCAGGGCGTCGGCACGGGCATCCTCCGCCACCCTCACGACCCTCGCACGAGCCTTCTGCCAAAGAGCCAACTGCCTGACTCTCTCGGACGCGACATAGGCCTCCCAGGCAGCTTGTTCCGCGGTGCGCTTCTCTTCCTCGGCCTTCTTCTCCGCCTCTATTTTGGCGCGCTCTGCTGGAGGCAAAGCCTCCCACAAGGCGACATCCATTTCTTTCCACAGCTCCTCAAGGCTGGGGGCCTCGGCGGGCGGCGCGGCGTTCTCCTCGTAGCGGGGAGCCGATGCGTCCTCCGACGCGCGTGCTAGCGAGATTGGGAACGCCGACGCGTCCACCTCGATGCATCGCGGCGAGGAGCGGAACGCCGACGCGTCCTCCTTGACTAGTGGCGGCGAGGAACGGAACGGCAACGCGTCGCGTCGCGGCGAGGAGCGGAACGCCGACGCGTCGCGGCGAGGAGTGGAACACCGACGCGTCCTCCTAGACTAGTGGCGGCGAGGAACGGAATGGTGACGCGTGACCATCCGCGCGGTGCAGCGAGGGGCGCCTAGGGCTTGGGAGGGGCGATGCCATGGTGGTCCCCCCCCCCCCCCCCCCCCCCCCCCCCCCCCCCCCCCCCCCCCCCCCCCCCCCCCCCCCCCCCCCCCCCCCCCCCCCCCCCCCCCCCCCCCAGGCGCAGTATTTATAGCGAGCAATGGCACACCTACGTAAGATATGGACTGAGTTGCACTGACTTAACTGCAGGTCCAGTTGCGTCACTGACATGTGGGCCAGACCCCTGTTGGGCCCATATGTCAGTGACCCAATGCACCTGCACTTAAGTAACAGCTACGTGGGCATATTTGTTGGAGTAAATTACGGGGGAGGGAAGGGGTGGAAATATTGCTGGTCACAACGGATTGGACGAGCGCGGGGGGAGGAGAGTCATGCATGCAGAATTTTTCCACACGGGGTGGAGTGGTGGGACCGCCGGAGGGAGAAGGAGAGTCTGGCAGGCATATTGTTTCCACACATGGAGAGGAAAAGTTTTGGAGACGAACGGGCTTCCTACAAGTATGGGGAACGGTGCATAATAAGTCTCATGCCGGGCTAGGTATAGTCTCAAGTCATTAAAAACATACACGCCCCACACATGTTCATATTTCAAGGTGCACTAAATTATTGCATGCGATGATTAAGGCTGGCCATAATGGTGGTATCTTAGCTGGTATCATGCACACGGGAACAACAAACATGCTGATGTGGCAAAGAATTAAAGAAGAGAGGGGGGTTAGAGTAACTAGTGTTCATGCATGCATTGGTAAACACACCCCCCCCCCCCCCCCCCCCCCCCCCCCCCCCCCCCCCCCCCCCCCCCCCCCCCCCCCCCCCCCCCCCCCCCCCCCCCCCCCCCCCCCCCCCCCCCCCCCCCCCCCCCCCCCCCCCCCCCCCCCCCCCCCCCCCCCCCCCCCCCCCCCCCCCCCCCCCCCCCCCCCCCCCCCCCCCCCCCCCCCCCCCCCCCCCCCCCCCCCCCCCCCCCCCCCCCCCCCCCCCCCCCCCCCCCCCCCCCCCCCCCCCCCCCCCCCCCCCCCCCCCCCCCCCCCCCCCCCCCCCCCCCCCCCCCCCCCCCCCCCCCCCCCCCCTATTGTAGATATTTATATTTTTAGTATAAACGGTTGACGGAAGTAAAAAGGACCAGAGGGAGTATCATGCATGCGGAGTAGGCAAAAAAATTGCTCATTTATAGTCGGTCGAAGTCTCAAAGGGCACGACCGCGCGAGGGAGGCGAAGGTCGTGGGAGGCGCGACGGTTGATGGAATTAATTGAAGTTACACACAAGCCGGCATGGCGTGCGAACAGGTAGAAGCTATACCATCAGGCCTACGATATGGGTCTAGTAGACATGACATCTAGTGGGTCCCGCATAATTCTTGAGAACTCTTTGGGGGCTTGCAGCCGTTTATCCATCGGGCAAGCCAGCAACCCCACGCCATTCGCACGCCCTACTCGTCCCCGTCTTCTACTAGTACAGTACCTTACAACAGTTCGCTCCCAGTCGTCCCGTCCTTTCACATTACGGCAGTTCCACTAATCCTAACCCTCCTCCCAAGTCCATGGCATCCCAAATCTCCATGATCGGCGGTGAGTACAACGTTAGAACCATCACCGGCGATGAGTTCGACGTCATCTACACCCGTTCTTCCGCAACGGTGAAAGAATGCCTTGGTCGCTTCAAACGCATGTTCGAAAACTTAAATGATGAGTGGGTCGCTGGGCTAGATGTTGAGTACACCACAGTCCTGGGAA